>MJUU01045451.1:25282-50151 GCA_002080025.1 Modiolus philippinarum
ATCGAACAGAATTTTCAGGAGGTGAAATTCAAAGGGTAAAAAGACTAATTATGTGCAAAACCAGCAGAAAAAAATGTAAATAGCTATGGTCCTGACTTTGCACAGGTACTTCTTGAGAAGTTGTAGCTTTTACGGAGCGCCAAACCATTAGTGTCATGTGTAGCAATTCAACAGCAATTGCTATTGAAAGGTCGTATATACTGAAAAGAAATGTTCATCCCAGTACGTGAAAAAAGAATCACGAATCACAGTCCGATTGAAGCTTCAAAATTTTCGACAAGGGACTGATATCTTTTAAAGAACTATTTCAATCAGTAAATAATTTTTTTTAAGTATTACTAAGGTGCATTACTTGATCCTGTAAAAAATAACTTGGAAGTATGGTTTTAATCTGACTTGCAGTTAAAAAGGAGTGGGCTATTCTTGGTTCTTGAATCTCTGAACTCATCACAATCATTGATTATCAAACCTTATAAATGAAAAGTCCATAGGTTTGCAGAATTCGTAAAAAATCTGAAAAAAAAAGAAATTTTAAGTAGGATCAGAGATAACCTCCGGACAGAAATCTCCAAAAAGACGTATTTTTTCAACATTTGATGAATCAATCTTAAAAATCAGGTGCACAGCCTTATATGGTACTTACTATCCTGACATAATTGTAAACAGGTATTCTGAAGATGGTCGGAGGAGGGTTGAGATTACTACAGGCAAAAATATCTGTCTCAGATTGATAGCCAGGCACACAGTGGGACAAACTCAAAGTCGCGCAAACTGAAACCAATGTACCCTAAACTTCGTTTTGGATGGGTATAAAATGGAAATACTGTCATTTGATCGTCACTTAGATAAAATCTGCTGTTGATCGTTTCATGTATCGGTCGGAGATCGTATCCTATTTTCTTCTTGTTGTGTCAAGTAATGTCAAATTAAACAAGAACACCTGACATTTGAATAATATTTTATACATACAAATAAAGGTAAAAGATGCATCTTTAGTGCTGATGTTGAATAATAACTTGTTAAGTACGAATTTGTATGGAATAAGGAATTGAAGTCCAAGATCTGAAATTTTCGCGTGTTTTTCAGTGTAAATTTGATTTAAAGTCTGCCAAAATGTACATGTTTTCAGAAAGTAATTTATTGTTTTCATTATGAGATTTATAATCTTCATTTTTACATCCAAATCAATGCATGGTTCTGCTTAAAATGACATCAAATTTCAAAAATCGTAACACCACTATTTCACTTTTCAGGATGTAAACAAACATCGATGATCGTATCAATCGGCCGATGATCAAAATGATACAAAGCGGTTGTACGGTGTGGTGAGAAACTATAATTATTTGGGACTAAGATGGACAGTTTACATGTTAGTCAATCGAACATGCATGAAAAAGTTGCACGGTAACTTAATATGCTTATAAAAATATATAATTCAGGTTTAGTTTTTTCCACTTGGTTATAAAATACAAACTGTATACATACACTTACCAAACATGTCTTGTACATGTAACATGCAAGAAAATAATACATATATTTTTTTAGGGGAAGTCATGCATGCAAATCATAATCCATAGAGGGTTTCCCCAGATCTACGTCTTTCCCGAATTACATCTCGAATTAGACGAAAATAGTCATTTCAATATTAAGCTTTACGACAAAAGGGACCAATTTAATTTCAAAATTACCTATTTCCCTACCTGGACAGTAATATTCCAACTTCCTCTTACGGACTGTATGGTTTAAAGTTTCGATCCGAACTGTGATTCAATATTCACTTTTTGTGCTAAGATGGACATTTCATTTTACTGTCTACGATCTTTCAAAAGCAATTGCTGCTGACTTTCAACTGGACACTACCGCAAAGGAACATAAAACGGTTTTATCTGCAAATTCCCTTGAAATGCCTGTACCGATTGTGGTTGACAATTTTCCGGTGGCTTTGCACATGAAAGGATATAGTTAATGCACAAAGTCTCTACATATGCACGGTAAACCCATGTAATGGGTTGCTCTTTATCTTGAAGTCAACAAGCTGTCGACACATTGTTACCCTTAATGGAATAAAGAGCTTTTTAAAATTCTAAGACGGATATTTTTGACAATATCTATATTTGTAATCACAAAGTACCGCAAGTATTCCTGTTTAAAACCCCCGTCCCTGATTGAATTTCAATTTGTTGTACCAATAACAAGGTAATCAAATTCACCATTATAATAAATTTGCCACTTCAATTCGAAATTTATATAAACATTCAAAATTCAATTTGGAGCTTAAAACGTGATCGGATTTAATTTTTCCCATCTTCCTCTTACTTGAAACATTAAGAATAATGAATTAAACTTATTCACAAATAAAACACCTATTTTTGAATTGAAACAGCATTTTTGCTAATTTCAAAATTTGTGAATATCTCAAAATACAAAGATATAATTTAAACAAACTAGTTCATGTCCAACGAACATTGGTAGTCATTTTGACAATCTTTTCGAGTTTCTTTCGTTGTGTAAGTTTGTCCTATTTTGTTGATTGGTGTTTTTTTTTGTGCCTATTGCGTTGTGCCATGTAAATGTGAGCCATTGTAGGTGTTTTCTGCTGTCTTTGTGTCTTTGTTATCACTTCTTTTATAATATTGTTATCACTTCTTTTATAATATTGTTTCTCAGCGACTAAAAAGTCCCTTTTATTCTTATAATCACGGAACAAATTTGGTACGAACTGAGATGTCCGAGTAGAATAACAGTAAACTGAGTAGATTCTGTGACTGCAATTGTCATCGTTCTTGATTTAACTATCATTATATCGACTCTGGTAAAATTATAACTGAAACCTATGATAAATGATGATTTCGATTTCACTATTTCTTATTTTCCTTTCCTTATCGGCGACGTTCCTATCTCAACAGGTACTATTCGAACGCGTCTGTTCTACTTTTGACGACTTTAATGAACGTAGGAATCCGAACTTTTACAAAAAGGTTACATATTCTCCATATTCCTTCATTGCTTATTTAAACAACTTCAGAAGTTTTATAGAAGCTTTCAACATTTGTTATCGAAATATGGCGTGACTCGCAAACAATTTATTACTAAGGTCATTTAGTTATTTGTTACCACTGGTTCGATGACTCTGCTGGTGGACTTTTAGTCCCCGAAGTTATTCACCAGGACTGGGTTGCACAAACGTCAATTAACGTTAATTGACGTCTAAATTTTAAGTGTAAATTAAATCCTTAAGAAATTCAACCAAATTAATTTACACTTGAAATTTAAACGTCAATTAACGTTAATTGACGTTTGTGCAACCCAGTCCAGCCCAGTAGTCAGTACTTCGGTGCTGACTCGAAAGCCGATTCTATTTGAATCCTTACAATATCTAAATTTTTGTAAATTATGTTGAAACTAAGGAGTATCTCCCTCATGCAAAGCTCTGTCCTTAGCTGATTTTGGCTTCATATTTAGATTATATTGGTTATTTGTTCTCTATCAGTTTTAAATATCTTTGAGGTCAATAGAAATTAATTAATTAATTTCAATTAACGTCATGGTCTTCCAAACGTTTAGATTTCATCTGCACTGAAGAGACATAAGCTGTCGAAATGCGCATACGCAGAAACAAAATTTACAGTAACTTCGGTATTTAGTTATTTGTTACCAATCTGTCGATGCCTCTGTTGGTGGACTGTTAGTCCCCGAGGGTATTTCCAGCCCATTAGTCAGTACTTCGGTGTTTTCTATTTGGAACCTTACAATATCTAAATGTTTGTAAATATTGTTGAAAACTAAGGAGTATCTCCCTCATGCAAAGCTCTGTCCTTAGCTGATTTTGGCTTTACATTTAGCTGATATTGGTTATTTGTTCTCTATTAGTTTTGAATATCTTTAGGTTTATGGTCTTCCAAACATTTAGATTTTATCTGCACTGAAGAGACATAAGTTGTCGAAATGCGCATATGCAGAAACCAAGTCACCACGAGGCCTTCAACAATGAACTATGCTTATACATGTACCTCGTAGTAAGTTCAAGACGGCCCTAGCACCGGTTTGAACAAAATGAATTACTGTAAGAATTAATTGAATACTTTTTGGCAATTAGTATGAAACAAGAAGTAGTGTAATAGGTTTTTAAGCGCATCTAACAGCCGGATGTTTGAAAATGTCCACCACGCAACGTCGTCATTCTCTCCTAGTGGACATGGACCGTTGCTAATTCTTTTTTGGTCATATAAAAAGCTATGGTTGCTTGATAGATAAAAAGCATGAATTAAAGAAATCAAAAAGATAGAAAGATAGAATTTTTTTAATTCTAGTAAACGAAAATGGTTTTGTAACCGAGGCAATTGCCAGATACTTTTCCCAAAATAACGTCATTTTTGTACTTGGGGATTTTATCCAAATTTGTATGGCATAAAAAAATATTGTTAACGTTTATAATATGCTAAATACCAGAAATACAATCGAAACAAAAGATCGAAAAAAAGTTTAAGGTATTTTGTGAAAAGTTTCAAAAGCTGGAACTGGAATCAAATTCATAAGTCTTATTACTCATCTAGATGGTATATGCAACAATAAAATTTAGTCCCTAAATCAAACAATATAGGAGTTTGCGTCACAAGATTTATGCCCTTATAGCAATTTCTTAAGATCTACTGTTTTCATTAAAGCTGAGGTTTTTATACCCCCCGCTTTAGCAGGTGGTATATAGTGATCATGGTGTCCGTTCGTTCGTTTGTTATTCCGTCCGCCATAGGGTACATATTATGTGGGGACAACCCCTCCACGACCACTTGGTGAAATTCAATGAAAAATTTACAGAATGTTCAGTACATATTGCCATTGTGCACCAGTTATTTTAAAAGGAGTAAGGGCGGTAAGGGCCTTATTTGGCCTGAAAAATAAATTTAGTTTTCACAGAAAACTCACAGAATTTTCTCATTGAAATGTTCCATGGGTATGGCTTTTCAGTAAACAGTAACATTTCTCAAATATTTATGTATGATTACTGAGTTTTTGAGTGAAGAAGAAGGGACAAATTGAAGATTTTGCCGAAAAATGACAAAGACTAATTTTGACTACTTTTTCTGAATAGGAAATATTGAGCACATGTAAGAACCAGAAAAATATTCATATGAGAGGTTCAATTCATTTGTACCAATAAGTTGGTGAATTATCTAATCGGTTCTTGAATGTGCTCGATATTTCCGGCTAGGAAAACTGCTCGAAAATCTGCCAAATTTGGTATATTTCTATGAAAATGCTCAAAAGTAGTCTTTTTATGACGTCAGAACTGTACCTATTGTGACGTCAGTGGTTCTATTTTTTGTATGTTTTCTGTAAATGGGGTCTCAACTTTGAAACGAACATTAAAGAAAATCTTGAGGTGCAACTTAGAAAGTCACTGGAATCTTGGGCCAAATCAACCCCTTATCGCACCTTGTCGTTTGATTTGACTGGAATTTTTTTTTTACATCTGGTATCAAATTGGGAGCGGGGGGACGTTTTTGTGAGCTTCCCTCACAGTTATTCTAGTTAAGTATTATTTTTGTGATATAACGTCTGCGTACATGCAGTCTAATGAAGAATTGGTAGCTTCTATTGTGATTTTTGTTTTCTAATTAATTATTTTACCAATATATGCCATTTTGTGACAAGCTGTTGTAACTTCAGGAATTAACGCTGCAAGATACAATTTTCTGACTGACTCATTTTCCGAACACTATCCCAAACGCTGCTTAGTCAGGAATTTGTTCAACCTATAATAATTTCATCAATCAAGAAATTCTATGGCCATCACCATAACATCATTGAAAGATATGACGTTTCAGCTAGATTCACCTCTTCCCGGATTTGACTACCGATTTCGACATTTTTCTAGACTGACTCACTTGTAATTTGATGGGTGCTGTAAACAGAGCAGGGCATACTTACTCTTCACTAGCACCTGATGTCACTCTCAATTACACTGGAGTTCACACTGCGAGTGACTTGGTTTTTAATGTTGTGATTTTTAGCTCACCTGACCCGAAGGATCAGTGTGAGCTATTACCATCACTTGGCGTCCGTCGTCCGTCGTCCGTTAACTTTTCACATTTTGATCATCTCCTCTAAAATTACTGGAGCAAATTTAACCAAAGTTTACAGGAATGATGTATGGAAGGTCCTTTACAAAGATTGCTCATTTCGTTCCGATCCGATAAAAAACATGGCCGCCAGCGCAGAACATAGTTTAACATTGGACCCTATGGGAAAATCATCCTTCTCATCATCTGCTCTGAAAGTATTGAGGCAAATTTAATTAATACTTTACAGGAATGATGTAGGGAAGGGCCTTTACAAAGATTGCTCATTTCGTTCTGATTCGACAAAAAACATGGCCGCCAGCACGGAACATGGTTTAACATTGCACCCTATGGGAAAATCACATTTTCATCTTCTCCTCTTAAACTACTGAAGCAAATTTAACCAAACTTTATTAAAGTAATGTACTAAAGGTCCTTTACAAAGAATGCTCATTTCGTTCCGATCTGACAAAAAACATGGCTGCCAGCGCGGAACTTAGATTTAACATTGGACCCTATGGGAGAATCACATTTTCATCTTCTCCTCCTCTGAAACTACTGAAGCAAATTTAACCAAACTGTATTAGAATACTGTACTGAAGGTCCTTTACAAAGATTGCTCATTTCGTTCCGATCCAACAAAAAACATGGCCGCCAGCGCGGAACTTAGATTTAACATTGGACCCTAAGGGAAAAATCACACTTTCATCTTCTGCTCTGAAACCACTGAATCAAATTCAACCAAACTTTACAGGAATGATGTACTAAAGGTCCTGAACAACAATTGCTCATTTTGTTCAAATCCGACAAAAAACATGGCCGCCAGCACGGAACATGGTTTAACATTGGACCCTTTGGGAAAATCACATGTTCATCTTCTCCTCTGAAACTACTGAAGCAAATTTAAACAAACTTTATAGGAATGATGTACTAAAGGTCCTGTACAAAGATTGCTCATTTCGTTCCGATCCGACAAAAACATGGCCACCAGCGCGGAACATGGTTTAACATTGGACCCTATGGGAAAATCTTATTTTCATCTTCTCCTCTGTAACTACTGAACTTTATTGGAATAATGTACTGGAGGTCCTGTACAAAGATTGCTCATTTCGTTCCGATCTGATAAAAAAGACATGGCTGCCAGCGCGGAACTTAGATTTAACATTGGACCCTATGGGAAAAATCACATTTTCATCTTCTGCTCTGAAACCAGTGAAGCAAATTCAACCAAACTTTACAGGAATGATGTACTAAATTTCCTTAACAACAATTTATCATTTAGTTCCGATCCGACTAAAAACATGGCCGCCAGCACGGAACATGGTTTAACATTGGACCCTATGGGAAAATCTTATTTTCATCTTCTCCTCTGTAACTACTGAAGCAAATTTAGCCAAACTTTATTGGAATAATGTACTGGAGGTCCTGTACAAAGATTGCTCATTTCGTTCCGATCTGACAAAAAAGACATGGCTGCCAGCACGGAACTTAGATTTAACATTGGACCCTATGAGAAAAATCACATTTTCATCTTCTGCTCTGAAACCACTGAAGCAAATTCAACAAAACTTTACAGGAATGATGTACTAAAGGTCCTTAACAACAATTGCTCATTTTGTTCCGATCCAAAAAAAACATGGCCGCCAGAACAGAACATGGTTTAACATTGGACCCTTTGGGAAAACCTTATTTTCATCTTCTCCTCTGAAATTACTGAAGCAAATTTAACCAAACTTTACAGGAATGATGTATGGAAGGCCCTTTACAAAGATTGCTCATTTCATTCCGATCTGACAAAAAACATGGCCACCAGCGTGGAACTTAGGTTTAACATTGGACCCTATGGGAAAAATCACATTATCATCTTCTGCTCTGAAACCACTTTAGCAATTCAACCAAACTTTACAGGAATGATGTACTAAAGGTCCTGTACGAAGATTGTTAATTTTGTTTCAATTCGACTAAAATCATGGCCGCCAGCGGGGAACTTTCTTTTAACATTGGACCCTATGGGTCACATTTTAATCTTCTCCTCTGAAACTGCTGAAGCAAATTCAACCAAACTTTACAGGAATTATGTACTAAAGGTCATTAACAAAGATTGCTCATTTATAATTAGTTACAATCGCATAGAAAACATGGCCACCAGCAGGGAACATAGTTTAACATTGGACCCAATGGGAAAGTCACATTTTCATCATCTCCTCTGAAACCAGTGAAGCAAATTCAAGAAAACTTTACAAGAATGGTGTACAGAGAGTATTTTACAAAAAATGCTCATTTCATTTCAATCTAACAAAAAACATGGCCTCCAGTGCAGAACATAGTTTAACATTATAGTCAGGTACATGTTTGTGAAAACCATACTTTTCATTATTTTCTCTGAAACTATTAAAGCAAATTTAAACTGTATTGGAGTGATGTATTGAAGTTCCTTGGCAAACATTACTCATTTCAATAGGATCAGACAAAAAGCACTGGTGGCAATAGAGGACATAGCTAAAGATTAGACCCCATTGGTAAAAAAACATCTTTTTTGGTCGTGCATGGCATAGACAAAGCATTTTGTCAGGTGAGCGATACAGGCTCAGTATCTTAGCCTCTAGTTATTTTTGTGCTTTGTATCTGTCTAACGTCATTGTTTTCTGTCCTCGTTTTGGCCATGTCTTTGGACTTCGATTTTTGTAAATACCGCTCTTTTGTTCCTTCGGTACTCTACTGTCGTTGTTTCCATAATTTGTATCACTGAACTCTAAAATAATTGAAACGAACATTCCACCTGTTCCTCAGCAATAAAAATGAAACAAAGAACCAAACCCCCTCAAAATGACAAAGACCACGGGATAAAAACAATACCTTACAAAGAATAGTTGGTTATATGTTTTTATTATAAATGTAAATTTAATGACAGAAAGTTATTAAGGAACATGTAGGTAGCACAACTAATTTAAAACACACTTGTCCATTTGGATTCAAGTACCCTAAAAGTGAGTAATTTATTCATGTCATGAACTTACGTTTACAAATATTTATCCAATATCAAATTTAAAAGTTTGCAGGCTTATTTACATTTTTATAAAAAAAAGACACCCTAAAATATCACATAAAACTTTGAACACATTCTGCTCCAAAAAAGACTGATATTGCACAACAGAATACGAAAATGAATATAAATAATTAGGAAATAAGTGTATATTAACGGTCAAAATAAAAAAGAAGGACTTTATCATACTCCACAAATCAGTCCCAAAATAATCACGACATATACATATGGGTATCATTGCTTTTCAAGAGAATGCCTATTTTGCAACGATGTAAATAATTAATAGCAGAAATATGGTTAACTATCGGGCGGTTATTTTTTTTAATTTTTAAATTTTAAAGAGATTTGTTTTATGTTTTATATAAATAGCACATTAAGTTGTTTGTTTAATATATTCATTTATATTTTGAAGGATTTAACATTTCGGGAGAGTAGTTAAATCTTATTTCAAGTTTTGAAAAAGTGTTGTTAATTTGTGAATATATTCAATTTTAAAATTGCACTTGTTTGAAGTAAGAGTACAGATGAGTCAAATTAAATCCTTTAGACGTTTAAAGTACTATTTTTCAATTTTGAATGTTTATACAACTTTCGAATTGAATAGTCAAATGTATTTTACTGGAGAATTTTATTTCAGTTTTATTGGTCCACTTGATCAAAATTAGGGACAGGGTTTTAATAAGTGTACTGAAAGTACATGAGACTACAAATATAGTCACTATCAAAAAGATCGCTGCCATATCATTTCCATTCTTTGAATGTTCCCACGTCCAAGCTTGGACACACAAACCCTGACATTGTGAGGATATATTGTTTCAATCTCATTTTTGTTAAGCTTTAATTTTTAATTACCAATATAATATACTTACCTGATACATCACGGCATTAGTTTTACTATTCTGTCATTGTGGATGAAACCTTTTAGTGATAAAATATCACAACTCTATCTTTTAACATTTTCATATCAACCGTGACATTACCCATCATGTTATCAATAACAAAATACCTAGGTCACTGTTAATTTAGTTTCTGCATATGCGCATAAGAGACAACCTATGTATCTTCAGTGCAGATGAAATCAAAATATTTGAAATTAGAAACAGAGGATAATATTAAAAACATACAATGGCCGAATACTACAATCTCATGCCATAATTCTCAAGCGAATTGCACCAGAGAAACAATAATAACATAAATAACGATAGGAACTCGGGATAGCAGGACTTGGTAACGACACTAACAATAGCCAGTGGTAGGGTTAAACCAGTTTATGGGTAACCAAACCAAAATATGGGTAAAAGCTGATAGAGAACATTATCAATAGGATTTAAAAAGTCAAGAAAAACAGCTAAAGACAGAACTATGCGAGAGGAAGATAGTTTTGAACAAAATTTTGTTAAATTAAGATATTACAAGTTTCCTAATAAAATCGGCTTTCGGACCAGCACCGAATTACTAGCTACCGGGTTGGTAATAACTTCGGGACTAACAATTCACCAGCAGAGGCATCGCACCAGTAGTAAGTAATAACTAACAAAATACTGAAGTTACTGTCAGTTCAGTGGTAACGTATGCCCAAGACAGATTATTTGAGGTCGTTATTTTGATAAACACACTCGCAATCATAGAACTAGTACAGTGTTAATTTCAATAGATATTCCTAATATTTATTAGGAAAGAGTAGTGATATGTGATATACCGGTATATATATTGTAAACATCGATTGGTGAAATTCATCGTTTTGGAGGATGCTCTAAAATATCGAATTGATTGAGCAATACATATGCACTTTATGCAGGAATGGGAAATTCACGACAGAAAATTGGTAACCCCTTTTATCACACATTCTAGGTAATAGTTGTCCTTCTAATTTTTGAAAAAAAATCTAGAGATGAAGAATGTGTTCATGATGTAAGAATTTTATTTCAGATGGGGTAAGGTAAAGATACTCTTAGTGTATTCATATACTAAATGTTTCTTCTTCTTTTTTCGCATTATGCCTTTTCAAATGAAGTATTTCAACCTTTGTATTGTTAATTTCAGTGCAAATAATTTCATGCCTTCCTAGATTATTTTTCAAGCATCTATTCATTATTGTTTCATCTTCATTTTTTGTGCTTTAAATTTTCCTCCATTTTTAACTTGAATTCCCTGTTTCGTCATTGTCTTCCAGTTACTTCGTTTTCACAGTTCAAATGAAATACTTTCTATAGTGTTTTACAATTTATTTCATTAATGAAGAGAAGGTATGCTGTTTATTTGTTCTCAATTCGCTTTTAAACATATTTCGTATTATAGTCTCCTACATATTTGTATTTGATCTGCGCTAAAAAGACATAACTTGTCAAAATGGACTTATGCAGAAACTAAAATTCAAACTATATAATTATATAACTTCGGTATTTTGTTATTTGTAGCGACTCCTATATACTATGGATTATTGATCAATACTTCTTCACTTCTAATATTTCATTTATTAACCATTTAGTAAAATGCAATTTTCTTTGAATTATCATTCAAAACTCAAAGGATCAAATGTAAACATTATGAAGTGTTGAATAATTGATCTTTTTGTTTCATTGTCTGACTGATGTGAACTATACATTGTTTCCATATAATTTGTTTTGAGAGATTACTGGAAACATATGTACAACATAACAAAATTTATGATGCAACTTTGGTTTTTATTGTTGTTCATCTGTATGTGTGTCTTCAATTTTCTTTTTTGTCCGGTACTCAAGTGGTGTCCTTGTTTCTTAGTGTTTCTTCGACGGTTCGGTTCTCACTTACTTTTCCACTCTCCATTGATGTAGTGAATTCAAGCATATCAGTATTTTCTTTTTCAGGTACCAACATTCGACAAAAATAATTAAATGGAAAAGGGGAACCGGCAGAGCTGGCTAAAGTTTTAATCATATTGGGAAGTATATTTATATTTTTATTATATTTCATTATTCTGTGTTTGACGTTCAGATAAAAAATTGAAAGAAGGATATGGTGTAAATACACATTATACAAAGTCTCTACAAAATACATGGCAAGACCAATCAATGAAACAACGCTTTGACTGTAAAAAAAATAATTTGAAAATTAAACGAGGTTTTCTTTTGAACTGGCAAAATATCTTTTTGTATGGTTGATGTTTTTGTTGCATCGAAGATAGTCTTTTCATGTTATATAGAGACAAAAGTAAGATGTATTTCCTTTAAATCATATAGTTTCCTCTCGTAACTAATTATTTCAATAGCGTCAAAAAGAGTTACTGTTCTTTGAGGATAACAAAATACCTTAGTTACTGTAAACGAAGTTTCTGCATATGCACATTTCGACAACTTATGTCTCTTCACTGCAGATAAAATCAAAACATTTGAAAATCCATCAACCAAATATGTGTAAATATTAATATAGCAAAGATAACAGGAAACACGTACAATGGCCGAAAATTACAATCACATGCTACAATCTACCAAGGAACTGCACAAGAAAAATAATTAAAAGACAAAAGACAAACGTAGACAACAATCGGAACTCGGGATATCCTGAATTGGTACCGGCACTAGCAAGAGCTAGCCGTAGGGTTAAACCAGTTTATTGGTACTCAAACATCCCCTTTCTCTATCCAGTTTCCCTATAGTATATAAAACATACACATAAAACCCAATGCAGGAAGACTACTAACTCCTAGACCACAATCTTGAGAAAGAAAGAAACAGACAAAGCATAATTTAGAAAGATTGGTGAAGGAGTGCTCGCCACTAAACGGCCGTCTAGCTCAAGGAGCCTAGTCTGCTGGTAAAACACTATCGCACTACGGAAGAGAAATCAACAAATTCATAACTTACCGAGGGTTTGGTCAAGAATCATCATGGATTTCAGTAGACATCGGCAGTATCAGTGAGAGGCCGGTATACCTGTAAAATCTTTAGGTCATAGGATCCCAAAGACAATTTAACCAAATTATAAAGAATATCCTGTCAATATCCCTATTACGTAAAGAATGTTGAGTTACGTCCCAGTTTTGCTGGATTTCTTTATCAGTTTTTGACATTGTGTAACATCATTTCCTTAAAAAACCAGGTTGAGAAATGCCCATGTTAATAAGCTGTTTGCAAGTAACACCATATTTATATATCAAATGTTCATATCTTCTATAAATCTTCTTAAAAGTGTTCAACAATTTATGAAATTGTTGTAACCTTGTAGTAAAAATTCGATTGTAAATAGTAAGAATATCGTCAATATACCTGCTGTTATAATTAAAAATCGAAATAAGTTGATCACTGTTTTGTACATTTCCATTTTGTATTTTTTTTTCATAAAGTCTCGTTCGTAACTCTGTAATGAGAGGTGCACAGTTTTTACTCATAGGAATTCCAATGACCTGTTGATAAATGATGTTGCAAAAACGAACAAAAGTATTGTCTAGCAAAAAATTTAGTGCCTTAATCACTTCTTCGCAAGTGCAGTGAAGGAACAATGATTTTTGAAGGTGATATTTGAGAAGAATCCTTGCTTTTTATTACAACAAATGAACTGTAGAACAGAAAATTTTAAAGACCATTTAATAAGCTGTCCCAATTATGATTTAATCAATTTACTTGGAAGGGTTAAATAAAGTGTAGAAAAACTTACAACTGTCAACAGACAAAATAGGTCTTTTTATTGACTTTAATTTATCTTAAACTTCTATGGAATTTTTTACAGTCCGAAAGTAATTTACACCAGAGTTTTGATAACCTTTTTTCACAATATTTAAGAACTAACTCTTTAATACAGATGAATGTGCTGGTTAAATTGATGGATAAACTAGTGGTAGAACAGTCGTTCGATGCCCAAATGAAACGATGTTTGTAAGGATTTTTATGAAGTTTAGGAGCCAAATACATATTAGGAAAGGTGTTATCTTTTGATGGAACTTTGAGCATATCTGTATCGTTGTAGTGCTGATTGGTTAAGTTTTTTTCGTCATATTTGGTACGTTTGAAAGTGTTATACTTAGCCAATTCATATTGTTGGACATCGATATAATATTTCTTTCAAATATTAAAACGTTGCTGAAGGCTTTGGCCACTGGTACAAATTCATATTTATTACTAAGATCTTTTAATTTCAAATAAATTCTGTTTACAGACACCTTAGGTGGTGAGTCTTTATTATTATCTTTGTAAAATATTTATTCTGTTGGTGACTTTGGTAATAATCTTATCTTTGAACATATGGAGCTCGTATTTGTCTGTACTTTCTCGTTTGCACCAAAAGCTGAAAGAGAACAAATTACGAATGGGACCCTAAAAGGAAAGCCGAAATCAGCAAATGATAGAGCTATGCAGGACGGAGATGCTCCTTGGCATTTGACTTTTTTTTTATGTTGATGATTCCTCCGGGACTAACAATCCACCAGCAGAAGCATCGGCCCAGTGGTAATTAATAACAAAATATTGATGTAATTGCAAATTTAGTTTCGACATATTATGCGCATTTCGACAACCCACATCTCCTCAATGCAGATCAAAGCAAAAAACTATAAATCCAGAAACCAAAATAGGTGAAAGAGCTGGTAGAGAACAAATTACCGATAGGATCTAAAAAGTAAATCCAAAATCAAAAGGACAAAGTTATACAGGAGAGAGCTACTGGGTTAAGTTTTTTTCACCCCTAAAGTAAAAATATGTAGCCGTTTCAATAGATAATGTAGCTAACATAATAAAGTCAATAACAACAGGCATCAACGATCATGTAAAAATATTATGCCGATATATACGTTTATAAAAAGTATATGACGAAAAAGAAAAATACAATTGCGTAAACAAAAAAATTTTTTACCTGTTAATCTCCCTAATCCAGTGACGGACAGACTTATTAATGAACTTATTACGAGACGTAAGTAATATTTAAAGAAATATTTTTAACATTAGACCTTGTTGTTTACTACGAAGAATATTGTTTTATATGTAGGTGTTATGTTTGTGTGATTTTATTGATTCGTTAATAATTTCTTTAATTTTAATTCCCATTTACAGTTATATTAATGGCGTAAAAACATAAATATAGATATGGAGTGTCGGTTTCACAAGTTCTGAGAGTAGATTTTTGCAGATAGATGTCACGTCTTCGCGTGTTCAACCGGTTCACCCATTACCAGTTTTGGACTTTAATAGGTGTCTTTTAAGTGCAAGGCATGCCCTGCTACCAGAGCACCTGATGTCACTCTCGGATTTCATTACACACTCTGTGTATTTAATTTCGAATGTGATGATCGTATATGTAAATATATCGTGTCTTTGGTCGTCTGTCTTCTGATGTTTTTATGTTTACCATGTCTATTGGCTTTGATTTATAACCCACGATGTCTTGTTTCTTTGGTATTCTACTTCAGTTGTTCTATTCAAAAATCTCATAACATGAACACTAGAATTGTTACGAAGTCTATCACTTTATATAGTTAGGGACTGGCTTATTAATATCTGATGACAACTTTTTTGCTATGTAGTTAAGTAACTTGAACCAACAGTTTTGAGTAAACTTCAATATGAAATAAACAAAATTCCATGGTAATTGTCTTCCCTTTACCATAATAAATGCTAATACATAAAATGCATATGACTAATATGAACTTGCGTATCTGTCATGTCTTTTTTTTATTAAAACATCTGTGTAGGTATATATATTTATTTTGTGATGTAACTAACTTTTATACAAAGTCATTCCTTATTTGTTTAAGTAGCTTATCATCAAATTTTTAAGCACAGTAGTAAATTATCTTACATAAGGTAACATTTAATGTTGTCAATAATTTTATCAAGTTATGTTATAATCATATCAGTTTTATGTTCCACAAAATTACCCACTTCAGTCACTGTGCATTTTACTGCAAGTCATTCCAATTTTTTTCATCAATACAGATTAAAATTGAATTTCGTGCCTCTTTTTGATAAAACGTATAAAGATGTTATGTTTTTGATTAAAAAAAAACTTCATGAGTAATTAAAATCGTTTTATAGTTTTTTTGGTGTAGCAGATTGCTGCACAGGGGAAATGTATTCATCTTCAAATAAAATTTTCAAAGTCTTGAAATCCTAACCCCGATATGATTGCTGATGTGGTCGATGTTCTAGCATATAAAATTATATTGGAAAACTTTACTTTACCGTTAAAACGTTAAGCTTTAAGTTTAATAACAACGAATAATACTCCTAACGTTGACTAAATTTGCCAATGTTTTGATAACATCCACCATTTAGGATTATGTGCAGTTGATATAATCATTACGACTGAACAGTAAAGATACTACAATTACTCGAACAAAGATTTTGTGACCTAGATTTGAGACGAAGAAGATGACTCTGATTTCAAAATTGTAAACTTACCGTTTTCCTATGCAAGGCATATTAGTTCCCCTTGTTTATATAGTATGTTCTCAGAATTTTCCTTTTTTTAGTTCATCTTTGATATACAGTCTGTTAAATGAAAGATACGGAAAATTGGAATTCCTCCGGAAGTGATGTGTAGTCACTATGACTATGTTGCCTATCATGGAGATATAATGCACGACATATTACTACTCTTTTTATTAATTTTCTGGATCGCCCGATTCTACTGCCGTTTTTATGGAATTTGTATAAAATTATTCTCTGGAATACCCAGCGACATAAATGTTTCTGTTGCGTCTGTTCCATTCTTTGATTTTAAAATATAATCTTCTTTACATCCGGTACTACTAAATTTTTATGAAGTTTGTTTCATGTCTATTTTTTATTCCTATTATTCTCAGAACACAGTCGATACTTGTTCTATTTACTCTTCTGGCATCTTGATACTACTACTGTTTTTACGGACTTTGTTCCGCCCTTATTACTCTTCTGACACTTCTTATGTGTATGTGTGTGTGTGTTTTCTTTCTTTTTTTGTACTTTTGACATTGTTGATTTCCGTCCTCCGTTAGTCTAACTTGAATCCTACACTTATTTTTTGGTTGTTTGTTAAATTTCTCTTAAATGTCTTGGAACTGATCGAGTAAAGCAAACGTATCATACTGATATTAAATATTGCAAAACACTGACACAATAGAAATGGGGGCAATAACAAACTAATCGAACGGGTGCAAACCCACCGGAAAAATTGTTATCTGCAATGGTTCTGACTTAGTACAGGCCGTTCAAATGGTGGCTTAACCATTAACGTCCCCTTCCGTTGCGGTATTGTCCAGTAGCAACTCGGCAGAAATTGCCATGGGAAAGTCATAAATAGTGAAAAGAAATGTTCATCCCAGTACTAAGTAACAATACAGTTCCGACCGAAGCTTTAAATGTTTTCACAAGAAACTGATGTCCATCAAAGGACTTTTTATTGATTGTATGTGACGGAATTTTTTTTGAAGCCTCGGTTAATAGGGCGGTCACGAAGATAACTATTCATTATGAGAAAGTCAGCATAATTAGTACCATAAAAATACATTTGTCTGATTATGTGTCTTACGGAAATTAGCCGCACATAAATATGGGTAACCTTCAAGGCTGCGTGTAATAATACAAATCAGTTACGGTAATAAATATTTTATGTAATTTTCAATTTTGATATTAAATAAACTGATATTCATTGTGTTAATGAACAAATTGGACAGTTGTGTTCTAAAATCTAAGCCTATATGGTTTAATTTAGTCCAAAAAGGGATTCAAGTGATCCAATATTCTTCTGTGTTGATAGCACCGCTAAATACACAAAATTCGTTTTAAAATTTAATTGTAGCCACAAAATCAGCCTAGTGAATGGGCAAAAGTAGGAGAAACTGACAAACTGACAACAACTCTATGAAAAAAGTTCATAGAGTACAGGGAACTGAATCATTGAGTTGTTGAGATTGCCGTTTTCATTTACACTTCATCTTAAAATTTTCCTCTATTCATTGACAATAAGAACTACAAATTGAATAAATGTAAAAAAAAAACATGTAAATGCAAATATCTTTATCACAAAAATATACGAATACAAATATAGTTTCATGGTTTTACCATCTAGTTACAAATAACAAAAATTAAAAAGAAAACACTGAACATGAAATGTTGAGAATAGAAAATATTTTACTGAAAAATTTTGGTTCCTGATAGTCAGGAACAACTTTAGTGTAAAGGAACTTACACCAGCAATACTTACCCTCTTAGTCCATGAAAGTAAATGTTACCTAACTGTTACCAGGAATAAACTTTCTATTATTGACAATAAAAACATTTTAAAGGTAAATAACTACCAGGAAGAGATGGCATTGTCCCGTGCTGTCAAATTCCCTTTGTCGCCATTCAGATATCTGTCAATGGCGTTCAAACCGAGTCGACAAACTTCTATTGGTGGTCGAGTCAGTGGATTTCCTTCAAGTAACGATGAAATATATCTCCAGTCCCAGTCAACATTCTTTAGCTGACCAAAGTTCTTTGGAAGAGATTCTAATAAATTATTTCCCAGCCACAAACATCTTAGTTCAGTCATTTCACAGATACTGTCCGGTAGTTGTCGCAGACGATTAAAACACAAAAGCAAAGTGTGCAAACTTCCCATCCTTGAAATCTGTTCCGGAATTGATACCAACATATTTCCACACAAGTCAAGGAATTCTAAATTTTCAAGTTCACATAATTCTGCAGGAAAGTCAACAAATTCGTTATTTGATAAATGAAGACTTTTTAAATTGCTTAAGTTCTTGAATCCGGTTGGGAGAGAAGACAGGTGATTGTTACTAAGAGCAATTCGTTCTAAACTAACCAACAAAGTGACTTCTGGGGCTAGTTCCTCCATCTCGTTTGTATCCAGAATAAGTACTTTCAAGTTCACCAACTTCCCTATTGCCGGAGGAAGTTCTATCAGTTTATAATCAAGACAGGCTTCTCGTTCCGGACTCAGTTCCAATACTTCTAATTCTAGGATATTAAAGAGAGACTTCGGAAGAAAGTTTAAATCCCTTCCTCTGATTTTAAGCTTTTTAAGTCCATAGTAAGTAGGATCTTCTGTTTCTATTAACATCCTAAGAGATCTTGTATCAGTCTGTAGTCGTGGCGTATGAATGTACGCCATTGTATTTCTTCACTTTTTGTATCTATTCCTCACTTTGTAATTATCCTTTCATGTCCAGTCCTAAAATTGAAATTCAATATAAAATGATCTTTAATTGACCATAGAAAAAATATCGGAAATCTAAATTGTAAAATGTTTGTTTTAGAATTACACTGTATTTAAATCAATACATGTTATATTACCTTGTCAGCTGCTACCACATGGAAGCCTACACCTGTAATGAAGCTATTTTTGTTTTCCAACATTCCTACGTAAACATGTTACATATTAAATCCGTATAATTCGTTGACTTTAATAAACGTATCAATCTTACGTTAATACTCGCCATTAATGGATAAATGAAAGGGTAGACCAACAAGTAACAAGTAGTCATAGTTTTATAGATGAAATCAGAAAAATAGAAATCTTTGATCACATTCACAAGTACGCATGATAAATTGTAATTTAATAGTTAAAACCTAACTATTAAACTTTGGATTACATTTATGCTTGAAAAGATATTCTAATTTCAAACCTCAAGTGATATATTTATTTTATATAGTTTTATTCTTGTTTCTTTTGTATGCTGTATTTGGACGTGAGATTATGTCTTATGTGTACGCCCTATAAATCTGAAATGTTTGGATTTAAAAGGATCTTAGCTCTGTCCTTACTTACACTTAGCATGTTTTCTTATAAGAACGATCTTGTTCTATCTACTCTTAGATTGCAAATTGTTAAGTCTTTAAGGTTTAACAGAGAGTCTCTATGGTTTTCAGTAAGAGCAAACTGATGTGTTGTGCTCTTAGTGTCCCCTCCCTTACGACCTCTTATGTCGCTACTTCGGTGCTGGTCCAAAAATGATTTATGTGAACTTACAATACTTAAAATGTAGATGGTTTAATCTTAGGAATCTCTTCCCTATGCAAAGATCTGTCCTTAGCTGATTTTAACTTTTTATATAGTCCCTTTTGGTTACTTGTTTTCTATCAACTGTAATACATCTTCCGATTTTTTTGATTTTTTTATTTTTTTTTTGATTTGCACTATAGAAACATAAGTTGTCGAAATGGCCGCGTCTGCAGAAACTCATTAAACAGTTACTTCGTATTTATTACTCGCATTTATGATTAAATTATTTATAGTTGTGATTAGAGTAACAACATGTTTACATTTCATATTACTAAAGGCATTGTCGTCAACAAAAGTTAAGATTTGCTCAAACATTTCCACTCAAGATATGCAATTTTTTATGCTTTGTTTTAATCACATTACACCACAGCAGGGTACAAACACTCTATGGAACACTTACAGTCCTAAATGGAATTCTATTTCATATACCACACTAAAAGCGACTAAAACATTGTGTCATCTTTCCAAGTCAATTGTTTGTGGTCCATTTTTCTTTTGAAGATATTTTTGGGTTGAAACTCATCAGTAATGCCATTCTACTCATTTAAGACACATTGGTTGAGCACACTTCGTTTTAATAACAAACAACAAAATACAGAAGATCAAATCAAAATTGTTGGAAATTCGTGTAAATGCTGATACAGATCAAATAACAACAAGAGATAAAAAAAACAAAGCCAAAAATCAGATAAGGACAGATCTATGCAGGAGAAAGATACTCCTTAGTTTTAAACAAAATTTTCTAAATTTAGATATTGCAAGTTTTCAAATAATATCGGTTTTTGGGCCAACACCAAAGTACCAGCTACTGGGTTGGTGAATATCCTAGGGGACTAACAGTCCACCAACAACATCGGCACAGTGGTAATAAATAACAAAACATCTTATTTCTTTCTTCAGACATTTTAATTGGTACTCTGTATTCCATCAGATGGCCGTAGTGTTTTTGATGGTATTTAATTTTTTTACAAGACTCTCAAAATCGTGCACATGATTTTGATATCAGATCTTGTATTATCAATTATCAATCTTGCATCTATACAAATTAAGAAATAATCCCTTACTCGGAAACTTTTTGACGAATGTGAAAATCGTATGTACAACTTGGAATTTCATATCTCATTGCATAAATTGTGCACACATTTCTGTCCTTATAGCTATGTACTCTTTTTCCATAAGAAAAGCATCGAAAATCAATTATATTTGAAAACCTTTATACATTCCTTGATACACTTTCTGTAGCTGGAATTAATTACAGCCAGGTATAATCTCTGTAGTATGTAATGTACAACTTATCAATGTAAAACATAAAGTAATTATTTCATCCAACGAAATCCAATAAAGGGATATCAAAAGTGAAACATGGATGGATGACTTCAACAGTTCGTCAAAAGTGCCATCAAAACTAATAACAAGGGATAAGTCTTCACAGCAGCCTGCCAGGAAAATGTAATATAGAGAAAGCAATGTTCAGTCATAAATAATTAAATGCAACTTATTTTGAATTGTCAATGACCTTAACAGTCCATTATTTTCTACTATGTTACTAATTAGGAAATGCAGGTACTCCATAGATCGGATTTAAATTTCAAACTGGTATATCTCTTCAGCAACTTATATTATAAATATATTGGGAGACTTAATTTTGTTCACCAATTAAACCATCAAAGTTCTTTTGAAATGTCCATCAAATTATTCTATTCGAACCTATCATAGCCTAGGTAGGTTTTAACGTTAAAAGTTTTACCTTGTACCAAAGCCTATATTATATAATCCTTTTTCCTCAGCCTATCAAGGTAAAACCTCCTCATGTCACAACATGTTGATATACAAAAATATTGTTGGATAATTCAAAAGGACCATGATTGTTTGATCAGTAAACAAAAGCAAGATTCAAAAATTTATGTAACATTTGTCGCTGAAGAACTAATTTGTCGTTTTTGTAATCTTATGTTTTTACTTTATATGATTGATTTAGATGATTTTTGACATCTCAACATGGACATGAATGATCATTTGTATACGTTGAATGTTTTAAATAAAATGTTTATTTTGACTTTTTATTACATAACATAATTGCATACCGGGTGATACCCTGTCCTAAATTTCAACTTAAATAAACAATAGATGGAAATGGAGTAAATGCACATGAGACATGGTAGAACCAAGCAATGGTAGAACCAAGCACTGGTAGAACCAAGCACTGGAACGAGACATGGTAGAACCAAGCACTGGAACGAGACATGGTAGAACCAAGCACTGGAAAGAGACATGGTAGAACCAAACACTGGAACGAGACATGGTAGAACCAAGCACTGGAACGAGACATGGTAGAACCAAGCACTGGAACGACCCTTTCATTGTTGATCTTTATCTTGAAGTCACACAAAGACAAAAACAATGAGTTTTGCTGAGACCTTATGGTAAGTTCAAGACGCAACCAGAAATAAAAATTATTGCTGTGTAAATACTCAAGAATAATCATATTTTCACAATTGAAATCCTTTAGACCCCAAACTGTAGTTTGTTTGCATACACCCAATAAAAATAGAGAAACACGGATTTGCACAAGTTATACTTATATGCCCTAAATCTGGATTTAAAAATATTGCGTTTGCGTTGCCTTTGTTGAATAACCAATTACTTTTTCTGTTTTCATGGTTTCAAGATATATTCAAGTTTTAAAACGACATGTTAAAAAAGTTAGAGGGTCAAATATGACCTTAGTTAACCTCCCTAAAAAGGAGGAGACTCAGTTTTGGTTACTTTTTTCATGTGATACAAATAAGGAAATAAAATTACTATCTGCATGTGGCCATTTCGACAATTTTGTCTCTTCAGTGCAGATAAAATCAATGCATTGGAAATCCAGAAATCGAAAGATGTATAAAAACAAATAGAGAACAAATATTTATAAGGATCTAAATAGAAAGCTAAAATCAGCTAAGAACAGAGCTTTGCATTAGGGAGATAGTAGTAGGTTTACACATATTTTTTCAATTTGAATATTGCAAGTTTACAAACAAAATCGGTTGTCGGCCTGCACCGAAGTACTGAACTACTGGGTTGATGGATACACTCGGAGATTAACAGTCCACAAGCAGCGGCATCGACCCAGTGGAAATAGAATAAGAAATACGGAAGTTACTGTAAATTTACTTTCTGCATATGGCTATTTTTGACAACTTTGTTCTCTTCAGTGCAAATAAAATCAAAACATTGGAATTCGAAAGATGTATAAAAGCTGCTATAGAGGACAAACAATCAAAGGGATCTAAATAGAAATCCAAAATCAGCTAAGGTCAGAGCTTTGCGTGAGGGAGATACTCCTTAGCTTTACAGTAAAGATGTCACATAGGAAAAATGAAAGGATATGGAGTGAATGTACATGTGACAAAAACGCACACGATACATAGAAAACTCCAGTTTATCAGTCTTTTTTCACTTGTATTTATATATTAGATTTTGCTAAAATACTGACGGGTTGTGATTTGGTATTAAGTTTGTTCATACCTGATTTAAATTACATAATATTACAATTAAACAGTTATGAATAATTTCTTACCTAACCAAGATTTTAATGATTCCAGCATTTCTTTCAATTTATGAAAATGCACTTTCTTTACGACATTCAAATCCTATTTGGCATTTAAATGGCCGAGAAAATGATATTTATCAGATTTAATTTCAAAAGTAAACAAAATCACACCTTAAAGTGCGTTACTTGTACCTTGACAAAAATTAACATGTATTTTTTTTTTACTAAATATTTAAGGTGTAAGTCTATACTATATCCATAAAGACAAAATATACGGATCTAAACTTTAAAATTTACATTTTTATAAAAAAAAATCCTGAAATGGCCATACAGCTCATTAAAATTATTGCAGTTGGAGTTAACATATCTGTTATGGTCTCATGTTCATTTACTCCATATCCTTATGTAAAATATTTTATACAGGAGTTTGTCTATTAATGCAGTGAAGAGTTAGTAAAACTATTCCCCGTGTTGAGATATATGCTCTTCATTTTTCTTGGCTATGGCCACAGTATGGGAACCTGTGCGCCTGAAATATCTGTCTTACGGTTCAATCTGTAGGCTGTATAGGAAAACATGTGAAACAGCATACATGTCCTGTAAGTTTTTTTTACATATTGTCTTTGACTAAGAAACTTTTTAAGTTTGTAAAGTTCGCCTAACGTGTATGAATGATTGATGTATCCGAGGATGATGTTATTTACAATAGACCATATCCGACCTATTGTATTAGAATTTACCAGACTACTTTTCAATACGTCACAGTATAGAAAACGTCACGTCATAGAGCCTAAAACGTCATGATGTTGGTCACATGGGGCGGACACGTTTGTGACGTAGGGCGGACAAACAACAACTGGTGAATCTGAATACCAGAACTCGGATATGGTCTATTCTTACATGGCTCCTGTAAATCGTCAACCAGTAGAATACTCGATAACCATATATTTCGCACATGCGCAAATGGTATAGGAAAATGAGCGAACGGGATGAAAAACAACAATGTTTTTAATTTTGTTCGTCTTTGTTTATGAAGGAAATAAATGTTCAGAACAGTTTTAAACTAAATCATGCCATTCAGACAAGTAAATGTGTTAGTGTTTGCTTTCGATTTGAATTTTGAACTTGAAAACGTCAGATTGTGTATTGTGACGTCATAGACACAAACAGCAATGGAGACGGGAAATCCGCCTTCTCTTAGGTCGCTTCAGAATGGAAAACTCCATTTTCTGTCATATTAGAATCGAAATAATTCATGGCAGGTATATGGTTATTG
>MJUU01045451.1:54853-74894 GCA_002080025.1 Modiolus philippinarum
GGGTATGTTTTTTTTTCTGGATAGAAAATTATTTATTTTTTGCACGCGTATCAACAAAATATTTTTTTCAAAATGAACATTATTTTTGGGGGCAGAAAGCCTCATTCAGAATTTTTTTTTTTCATCATTTTCATCATTTTGGCAGCCAAAATATTTTTTACATAAAATCAGATCCAAAATATTTTTTAGAAAGAAAAACCATAGCCCCCCTTTCAAGTTAAATGGTCGGTCCCTAAATAAAACATCAACTTGTGTTGCTTTTAGTTACATGTTTCCTGGAATCCTTTATATGATTAAATTTCACAAATTTTCTTTTAAAAACAATTTAAAAAATTGATTAAGCTATTTGTGACGTATTTGAAATTTACCAAACAGACAATTGCTTATCATTGCTGTTTAGTTCATTATATGAAAAAGAAAGGAAATGGGGTAAATGTCAAGGAGACAACATCCCATATCCAGGTTAAAACGACCCAAAACAAAGCATCAAAGGGGTCACCGTACGATCTTTTATGTTTATTTGGTGTAATCCTTCATTATATTGAATGGTGAATGGAAGGATATGGAGTAAATGTACACGAGACAAAGTCTCTACAAATACATGGTAAAAACAAGCAAAGGAACAACGCTTTTATTGTTGTTCTTCATCTTGAAGCCACCATGACGCTTTCAACAATGGGCTTTACTCATACCTCATAGTAAGTTCAAGATGGTCCCTAGAACCGGTTTGAGCGGAATTCTTTGCTAATTGTCGAACAACGATACATTCATGTCTTTGCTGGTCATGGGTGCGGGACTGTCAAACTGGCAAAGTGCTCTTACAATTACTGTCATCCGTTGTCCGACAAAGGCACTAGTGTCTTAAGCTATTGGACGATTACAACATATAGACTAACACAGGCCACTCATCAAGTCGAATTTAAGAAAACTTGGCATTATAAAATAGTGACATTCGGGCACCTTAAACTGGTGGTCAGAATTTCATTTCGAAATTACAAAAAATAAATGACAAAATTTGAAAGTATTAATAGTATATCTATATGAGAAATTCTCTCACGCTCAAGTACACCAGATATCATGCATCTCTCGCACGGGGAATCGTTTTACGGACTCCACACTGAAGTACGCTTAGTTATATTTCGGAACTTTGGTACACTTTAATCACTTCCAGAAAAAGAAAAATAATTCATCATAGTTTCTAATAGCCTATCACAGTAATTTGTTCTCTATCAGCTTTTACACATATGTTGGTATATGTATTTCCAAATGGTTTGATACACTGCACTGAGGAGACATAAGTTGTCGAAATACGCATATGCAAAAACTAAATTTACAGTAACTTCGGTATTTTGTCATTCATTATCACTGGGCCGATGCCTCAGACTGTTAGTCTCCGAAAACCGAATTTCCTTCGTTACAGTGTTGTCAATTACTATTATTTGTTTACGTGGAGAGAGATTAATATAAGGCTCTGCCTTGTTTCTCAATCCACCAATCATCTGTACTGTGTCTGTTTGTTACATGTGCCTTTTACTTGAAATAAATATTGTTTAAATTAAAACCGATTTTGTTTGGAATCTTTAGATGTCTAATTTTTACAATTTTCTCAAAATTAAGGAGTATCTCCCTCTCGTATAGCTCTGTCCGTTGCTTTACTATTTAGATTCTATTGGTAATTTGTTCTCTATCAGTTCTTGCACATATTTCGGTATAATGATCACTATTATGAGAGTGCGAATGGGAAAAACGGTTGACTTGCATTCTCGGTAAAGTTTACTTACATTCTAATTTATTTGTCGTCTGATATATCTGGAGTTTTCTCAATTAAAACGATATTTTTTTACATAATTCAAGATATGATTTTTGCTTCCCATTTTCTTAATACTTCTTGTTAAACGTACGTTCTGTATCTTAGATTTTCGTTTCAACACACATATTAAAATCGACAAATTGAGTGTCTTCGGGTCAGTTTTTTTACTTAAACGCCATTTAATGAACAACAACACCATCAACAGTTTCAAATCTTATATATTATAGACTTGAAAGCATTTCGTGCAGTTTACGTCATTTTGCACAAATCAAATCCAAGGGATAAAAGATATATACTGAAACAAACGAAGGTGGTCAAGAACTTCATCGTTATAGTTAACTCGTGTACTCAGATAGCTGAAAGCGAAATTTTCTTGCATATGTGCGACAGTTTTTTTGTGTATCACTGCTGTATTCAGTTCCAAGATTTCATTTTGACTCTACTATTCTGTCAAATTATATTGAGAACTTTGCAAAAGTGTTTTAAATATTTACTCACTCCAATTTAAATTTGCAATAATGATTGCAAATTTTGTGCCACGATTTTTGAGAATGACCAAGAAGTTTGAATAAATCGCAAAGAGCTGAACAAAATCATATTTTTAACTCTATATCTTATGATTTAACACAGCAGCAATTAAAAAAAAACATGGGAATTTCAAAATCCAATGGAAAATACAATTTCGTATGGTGTTTCACTACATTTGTATTTCTCATGGGACTTTGAAATATTTTTATAGGACTTTTACTACTGCCATGGGATTTCTTTAACTTCAATGGGGAAAAATTTTCCCATAGCAATACTAGTAATTCAAACTCCAATTGGAAATAGTCAAAAATGGTAAAATCGCATGGGAAAATACATTTTCCAGTAGGATTATCAAATTTTTATGCTTTTTGAATTGCAATAATGTAAAAGCGTATTAACATATCAATTTTGGCTGAATTTTGGCTTTTCTATTTAGATCCTTTTGGTTATTTGTTCTCTATCAGCTTTTACACGTTTTTCGGTTCAAGGACTTTCAAATGATTTGGTTTGATCTGCACTGATGAGACATAAGTACGCATATGCAGAAAAAATTAACAGTAACTTCGGTCTTTCGTTATCAACTAACTAATTTTAATTTCGCAAGTCTCATGAAATTTTTCAAATTATTAACACTTAATATGTGGTAGCTGTCAAAACTGGTTGCACAAGATTTGCAATACCTAGAATTGCAAATTTTAATTGCAATTAGTTTATTATTGAATACCTTTTGAATACCACACTCACTTTTTCTTATGTGACTGACATGTTATGTGACTTTACAGTTGAGAGTGGAAACATTTTTCATGTATTCGAAATAATTGTAACTTCTCAGTTGTATTTTATAATTAAGTTGTAGAAATTCGCGGTAATAATGAGTCCGGTTCATCATTTTAAAACTCAAAGAATAAAAATGTCTCATTTGTAAAGCGTAGAACTGCACTGCAAAAATTGGGAATCGTTTAATATTTTCAAAATACGCATTTTTCCATATTTAAAACGCTGTAACTTTTATTGATATCATTTTCATTTGTTTTGTGAACACCCAAGTAAGTTATGATTATTTTTGGGAGTACAATAACCAACTATAGCATAAATCAGAGTCAACTTTACCCCACTACACAATAAACTATAGCATATAAATTACAATTTTAAGAATCAATCGTTCAGTAAGCTCTTTGTTTGCACAATATTGAGCATTTATTTACATTTTGTACTCTTTTCACAAATCGAATATTTAAGTAGCCGTTTGGTGGTGATTAGCAAACGAAATATGAAGTTTTATGTCCGATCGCACTATTATTAAAATTCATCACAGTAAACTATCGTTCCTCTTGAGTTTTCATGCAAGAAAACTGTAGCCCTCATGCAAGTAAACTTTCGCTCTCAAGACAGAACCCTATCGCATTTACTAGAATTTTCAGCTGTAACGATATGATGCGGCTTGAAAACGATGTACCTAGGCTGCTGAATGCGAAAGACATGTTTTGTTAAAAGAACAGATGTTTCAATAATGAAATTATTACCTAAAATCATAAGTAGGTAAAATGCCTTTAAAATATGTCAAATTTTAAATTATTCTAATATAAAGGTTCTTTGTAATCATAATAATGCTCATGACTTACATATTTCAACGTAAAATACTAGTTTCTGTTAAAAAAAAATTGAATTTTTAACCTAAATGCCACATTTTTCGTCTAACTGATTGTTTATTTTCCCATAATACATCTGGAACACACAAGTCAATTTCGCAGGGAATGCAAGTCAACCGTTTTTCTCTTTCGCACTTTCATGATAGTGATGATTTTCAAATACCGAAATATTTCTCACTTACTTTACAAATGTTTTGATTTAATCTGTTTTGCACTGAGGAGACATAAGTTGTCGAAATGCGCATATGCAACAGTAACTTCGGTATTTTATATATTCTACGATCGAGAAGTTGGTTACTTATTGTATTCCATATTCTCAGTAACTTATTCCCTATTCCCTACTCGCATTTAACGTATTATTTATTCCCTTTTCACCTTTTACCTATCCCCCTTTCCATTTTCCCTATTTGCAGTAAATATTAACTTTTTCCTATTCTTCGTTACCTATTCTTTAATTCGTTTTCACCATTTATTTATTCCATATTTCCTATTTTTTTTTTTTGTTATTTACTTGTTCCCTATTTCCCTATTTGCAGTTTACCTATTTCTAATTCCATATTTGTCATTTACCTAGTCCCTATTTCGTATGGGTCAATTACTTTGTATTTCACCGTGTATGTCATATACATTTTTTTCTGAATAACGAAGTTACTGTTAATTCATTTTCTGCATATGCGCATTTCGACAACTTATGTCTCATCAGTTAAATGATATCAAAAATGTTTTCAGTTTCAAAATTCGCCATAGAAATATTTGCACATAACATAAAGTTACAATACACGTAAATGGTGAACCAACTTGGCGACCGTTTAATTGTCTTGCACGCTACAAAAGACGCGGAAAGCGAGAAATATGAGTACATTTTTTTTTGTATGACAGCGGCGGCGGCAGTGGCGCCGTAAACTTTCAAATTAAGCTTTGTGATTAGGTCATTTTCTCAGTTACTGTAAGTGGTAGGTCAATGATATTTGGTATATAGTTTGGTCTTGAGTAGTACCTGATAGTCTAATATATGGTTTTTGTCTGTGACCTCAATTTCATGGTTCAATGAACATGTTAAGATTTTGTGCCTAGTTTAGTTTCTCAATAGCTATAAGTAGTTGGTCAATGATATATGGTATGTAGGTTGGTCTAAGGAAATACATGACACTCTGTCATAATACATTTTGTCCTTGACCTTAATTTCAAGGTCTAGTTAGCATGTTAAGTGTTTGTGATGAGGTCATTATAACCCCCGCAAACGAAGTTTGGGGGGTATATAGGAATCACCATGCCTGTCCGTCTGTCTGTCCGTCCGTCCCCTTTCGTGTCCGGAGCAGCACTTTTGTACCGTAGCACCTAGGATTATCAAACTTGATGTGTGGATGCATCATGGGGAGACGATGTGTCGCGTACCAAATTTAGGTCACTGTAACCTTGACTTTGACCTTTGACCTTTATGATAGTAAAACCATGTGCATTTCATGTCCGGAGCAGAACTGTTGTACCGTAGCACCTAGGATTATCAAACTTGGTTTGTGGATGCATCATGGGAAGACAATGTGTCGCGTACCAAATTTAGGTCACTGTGACCTTGACTTAGACCTTTGACCTTTATGATAGTAAAACCATGTCCGGAGCAGAACTTTTGTACCGTAGCACCTAGGATTATCAACTTTGGTGTGTGGATGCATCATGGAAAGACGATGTGTCACGTACCACATGTAGGTTACTGTGACCTTGACTTTGACCTTTGACCTTTGTAATAGTAAAACAGTGTCCGGAGCAGAACTTTCGTACCGTAGCACCTAGGATTATCAAACTTGGTGTGTGGATGCATCATGGGAATACGATGTGTTGCATACCAAATTTAGGTCACTGTGACCTTGACCTTGACCTTTATAATAGTAAAACCGTGTCCGGAGCAGAACTTTTGTACCGTAGCACCTAGGATTATCAAACTTGGTGTGTGGATGTATCATGGGAAGACAATGTGTCGCGTACCAAATTTAGGTCACTGTGACCTTGACTTTGACCTTTATGATAGTAAAACCGTGTCCGGAGCAGAACTTTTGTACCGTGGCACCTAGGATTATCAAACTTGGTGTGTGGATGCATCATGGTAAGACGATGTGTCACGTACCAAATTAAGATCACTGTGACCTTGACTTTGACCTTTGACCTTAATGATATTAAATCCTTGCTCATTTTGTGCCGAAAGCTTTGTATCCACTGAATTATATATTATTTTATATATTACCCTTTAAATGAAGTACCAGATATGAACTGATTGGAATAAAACCTATAATTTCAGTCCTGACACGCTTTACTTCTGTTAGATTTACTTTCCAATTACCATGTGGCTGAAGTTCAAATTTCAAAATGACATGCCTTGGTACTCAAATGCAGTTGCGAGGGCTTTGCCGACAGCTCTAGTTTTCTCAGTAACTATAAGTGCTAGGTCAGTGATATTTTGTATATTGGTTTGTCTTAGGTGGCAAATAACCTATATGGTTTTTGTCTTTTCCCTAATTTCACGGCCCAGTGTTCTTGTTAAGTTTAACAGTATCTATTAATGTAAGGTCAATAAAATTTGGTATGTGGGTTTGTCTTAGATGGAATATGACAGCCTGATATTTGGCTTTAGCCCTTTACCTCATTTTCACGGTCTAGTGAACATGTTTGATTTTTCAGTATCTATCAGTGGTAGGTCATTGATATTTGTTATTTGGGGTGATACATGAAAGTCTGCTGTATTGCTTTTTTCCTAATTTTCCAGTCTAGCGAAAATGTTAAGTTTTCTGATTTAGTCAGTTTAAGTTTTCACATTAATTTTGCGACCAAGTATGGACGGGCGAGACATCAATTTGGGCCAACACCTGTATTATAACTAATATTATAGTGCTTATATCTTACTGGAAAATTTTCAAACTGAAAATATTTTTGATATCTTCTTAGTATAATTAGTATTTATTTAGAAAATATATACATGTACATGATAATAACAACGAAATACCATGTAAATGACCAAAAGAAAATAGATAGATGACGAATAGGGAATAGGAAATAGCTAAATGGCGAATAGGGAAGAGGGAATAAGTAAATGACGAATAGGAAAAAAAAGAAAAGAGAATAGTTTTTTACTTATTCCCTATTACATACTCCCTATCTGTCGTCTACTTATTCCCCATTGACATATTTTCATATTGCCTATTCGTCATTTGATCTGCACTGAGGAGACATAATTTGTCGAAATGCGCATATACAGGAATTAAATTTACAGTTACGTCGGTATTTTGTTAGTCATTACTTATTTCATATCCTCTGTTGATCATTTACTTATTATCCTCGGCTTTTTTATTGATTGATTGGTTGGTTGGTTGACTGGTTGGGGTTAACACCTACTTGAGCAACATTTCAGCAATATCATGCTTTTAACTGTTGAAATTATGATAATTAGGGGAATGAAATTTAGGTATAAAATAGTATACATATGTACAATTAAACGAATTGCTAAAGGATCACCCCGTTTTGAGAAAGAGAATAATATAAGATACTCTATGTCTATACGTGCATTTGTATGTGAATAATATTCCCGAAGTAGATACTAGACAAAATAAAAGCGTATGCTGTGCAGTAGACCACTGCATGTATGACGGATTTCTGTAAATCTATAAGGACAAACTTGAGAAAAATTTTGTTTCAACAATATCCAAAAAAACGTGGGAATCTTTTGGATATGTGGGCATGGATTCTGAAAACTTGGAAATTACTTACATTTCATGGCTGACCTATGCCGAAAATATCAAAATTATTCTATGCCTTTTGATAGCATGATCTTTAGGGCCCCTAATTATGAAAACTGTAATGCAACATTTCTTATATTTTCAGTCCTAGAAACATTTTGATAGTTTCATTGGTTAAACTATAAAAGTTGTCTGTAGCAAAATGTTTCAAATTCAAGGTTTGCCTCATACAGTAATGGATCCAGAGTTTGATCCTTTTAAGGAAAAATACAATAAGTGCAGATATATTGGAATCCCTCTTTCTTTTCTTTTTTTAATTTCGTGTAGAATTTAGGTGAAAATTGACAAAATGGCAAAAATCGACTGGTTCTCCTTTTTTTCTTGAACCCAATTGGAACCCCCCTTTTCTTTCGAAGGCTGGATCCGCCGGTGTCTGAGCAGTAAAAGAAAATCGGTGAAAGTTTAGTCCAAATTATACAGTGATAAATCTTCTGAGGTATGAATAGTTGGAAGCTGAAACTCTAAACATGAGTTCTAATGTAAATTTGTTTGGCAAGAGCCATTGTCATGACTTTGAAGAATTGAAATACAAATGAGCATGCAGCATTTCAGTCGAATGTAAGAAGGTGTAGTTACTATCACAAAATATCTTGTATACTAAATACTTTAACGGCGAAGCAACTAGAAGAATCTTTGTGATCTGCTGAACGTTGTCTCCTTGACATTTACCCCATTTCCTTTCTTTTTCATATAAATAATTGTCAGAGTTAAAGATTTATTGTGAGGCAACACACTGAAAACGGCTTTTGATTAGTATTGTCTCCTCAAAGACTTAAGATGATGGCTCAAAATTACGGATCGAGAAAAATGTCCGCCAAAGAAAGTGATTAACATTGGAAAATGCTGTGGGAAAACGAATGAGTGGATATTTATTAAGTAAATGCACATGAGACAAAATCTTTTAAAAATACATGGTACAACTTCGAAAATCCTTAGACGAGGTGATGTTAGAATTAATTTATTACTAGTATCTCATATTATACTACAAAGTTATTAACACAAACGCCAGAGCTTGCTATACATTTAGTTGGTGGTTGTTGTATTTTCTATTTTGTCCTCTGTTTATCTAGTATAAGAACTGAGATCCTAAGTGATATCACCCTATTACCACACTTTCACCCGTCCCCACTCTCCGCTGGTATCTTGCTACCTAATCGTTGCCTATTCGATTGTCATACGTTATCTCTTTTTAGTGAGTTGTTATTTTTTGTATTCTATTATCATGTGTGCTAATGGAGTTAATTCTTTGATAGGACAAATAAAGGGATATGGAGTAAATGTATATGGGACAAAATCCCCATAAATTAAAGGTAACATAAGCAAATGCAACAACACTTTAATTGTTGTTCTTCATCTTAAAGTCTTCGGAGGCCTTCAACAAATAGCAAACACTCTTACCTCATAGTAAGCATAGTAAGTTCAAGACTTTCCTTAGCACCAGTTTAAGCGGAATTCACTTGATGAACAACGCCACATCCGTCCCCTGTTTTACATCATTTTTTGTCATGGATGCGGAGTTATCAACAAGCATAACATATCGGGAAAAGTACTCTTACAAACATTGTCATCCGTTGATCGATAAGGAGACCAATAGACAATACAACCTGTAAACGATCAGAGGGCACTCATCGAGTTTGTAGGAAAACTTGGCAGGAACTCGGATCTTACACTACAGTACAGCAAACAATAAACAACCACTATTTATTTCCCAAATTATGGTAATTGAAACAGTTCACGCAACGATATAGCTACAATATAACTAAAATAATGCTAAGTTGGTGTTAAACACTAATCAATCTATTAATGGAATGAATCATTGAATCAATCAACCAAGCTGAGGGGGATAAATTAAAGACGAATAGGGAATGTGGAATATATGAATTACGAATAGGGAATAAAAAAAGGCAACGAATAAGAAATAGGGAATATATGCTTTCAGTAGTTCTGATACTGATCATTATAGTAATTGCAGATTAATTGAGAACCTTGCGATAGCTGATGCAGACGATGTTTACGCTTGACAATTTTGAAATGGGAATTCGAAGTGGCGGTATAAATTCGGGATTTGTTTCTAAAGATATGTCCAGATACTTTGGTTAGGTTTGGAAAGAGACATATAAACAATGGAAGGGTATGGAGTAAATGCTCATGAGACAAAGTCTCTAAAATTACATTGTTAAACCAAGCAATGGAACAACGTTTTGGGTTTATTGTTGTTCTTCGTCTTGAAGTCACCATGAAGCCTTCAACCATGAGCTTTGCTCATACCTCATAGTAAAAACGGCCCCTGGTACCAGTTTGAGCAGGATTCATTGCTAGATTGAGAGCAATGTTTCGTCCATGCTTTTGCACTCACGAATGTTGGATTGTAAACAAACATAAAATAAACTGGCAAAGCGTTCTTATAACTGATGTCATCCGATACCCGACAAAAAGATCAACAGAAAACTACTTCCACATATAAAGAACCACAGGGTACTCATCGAATCAAATGAAAAAAAAACAAACTTGGCATTATAAAATCCTGATATGTGCGCATTATAAACAGGTGGTCAGAATAGCATTTCGAAATTACAAAAAATAAAATGCCAAAATTTTAGAAAAACTGATATTGTATCCATATGAGAAATTCTCCACCGTACCTGAAATGTATTTAGAGTATACATCTCACTCAAGGGGAATCTTTTTTACGAACTCAACACTGCAGATGGGGATAATAACAAAATTTTCGAACAGAGTTGTCAAGAGTCGAAGTCTTATCAGACAAAAAGACAAAGCAGGTTGAAATCACCCGACAAAATTGTCGACCGCAATGGTCCTGACTTGCAACAGGCATTTCAAAAGAAATGGTTGGTTTAACCGGTTTTAACGCCTGCAAACTCTCCTTGCATTGCTATAGTGTCCGGAAGCAACTCAACAGCAATTGCTATTGAAAGGTCGTAGACAGTTGAAAAAAACGATCATCGCAGTACCAAATTAAAAAAGAATCTCGAATCACAGGTAGGACAGACACTTCAAATTTTTTGACAAGGGAATGATATCTATCAAAGAACTTTTTTTAATGATAGTCTGAAGCCTTGATTAATACCGTAAATCGGAAAATTTAGGATGTAGTGTTATTTTGGCGTATTTGGCGCCTACCTTCAAAGCGCCAAATTTAAACACTCCAAAATTTATAATGCTCGAAAATTAGAAACTCCAAACATCGATGTGGAAATTCGCTAACGGTATCAATAAGTATTGCAAGTACAATTTCGAAGAAATCAATATGTGTATACCTTACTAAAATTGAAATAAATAAAAACTTAGTTGTCTAATTTTTCAAAATATTTTTCAAAAGTTGATTTTCCCTTTTTCTCTATCAAAAATAAACTGTTCCGTCCACATTTTCCCGTCTTTTATTAAATAAAGCACCAAAATAAAACACAACTGTTTAACCAAAGCTCCAAAACTGAACACGCCAAAATTCAGCGTGCATATTTTAGCAAAAATCCACAAAATATTCCTACACCAAAATATCCCAATTTACGGAGGTCATAGGATAACTCTGTATATAAAAAAAGTCTGTATAATTTGTGCTAGCTCTCGCGTAACGATTCAACTGTGAAACATACACTTCATAAGTAGGAGACGCTGGAATATTACTTTCCAAGTGAGGGAAATTGCTAATTTTGAAATTAAAGTAGTCCCTTCTGCCCTCAATTTTAGTACTAAGATGAGCATTTTCGTCGAATTCGAGATGTAAGTCTAAAAAGATTTATATTTTGTGGTTTCTGTCGTTTCCTCGAGGGTATTCACCAGCCCAGTAGTCATTACTTCGGTGCTGACCAGAAAGCCGATTATTTTTGGAACCTTACAATATCTAAATTTTTGCAATTTTTTTGAAAACTAAGGAGTATCTCCCTCATGCAAAGCTCTGTCCTTAGCTGAATTTGGCTTTACATTTAGATCATTTTGGTTATTTGTTCTCTGTCAGTTTTAAACATCTTTGAGTTTATGGTCTTCCAAACGTTTAGATTTTATCTGCACTGAAGAGACATAAGTTGTCGAAATGCGCATATGCAGAAAGTAAATTCACAGTGACTTCGGTATTTAGTTATTCCTTTATCTCTAGTTCCGGTGGATATATTAATGGGATCCATTTAGCAAAAGATGCGTGATTGATTGAAAGAACATAGTCAATATATTCATAGGCGAGTTTGAAGCATACTGCACACCTGTTTTTCATCGTGGCAAACTTTTCCTTTTAAATTGGTTTTTAAAGAAATGCAGATTTATGACCTTATACAACATATTTTTGAATCGGCAAAGGCTATTTGAATGATACCTTTGATTCGTAATTTTAGTTTATCTTGAGGAAGCGTGGTATACAGTGTGGCAAAACCTTTTCAGAGAATGTACTTGAACGGAATTTAAGATTTTCCAATAAATCCTTCAATTTTTAGGTATTCACATATGATGTATGTCACTTCGGGCAGGAATAATTTCACAGTATGCTTGATGTCTGTCTTTGAATGCAGACAAAATCTTACCCAAACGAAAAAAACAGTGTATAAAATCATGTTACTAAATCATTTTGAAATCATGATTTGGAAGGCATTTAGTCGACACGATTTGATTGCTCATTTGCATGGGAAATTTTATTACAATGAAATCACAATCAAATCACTATGAAATCAGAACAAAATCATGAACAGAATCAATATGAAATCACAACTAAATCATTAACAAATCTGAATCAAATCTGAACAGAATCAGATACAAATCTGAATAAAATTGTTACTGAATCAAAATCAAATCACTACAATATAAAAAATAGGGTATTTGGAGAAATGTACAGGCATTAATTTGTCAAATTGACTATTTTTGTTGACTCCTGTGTTATCAGTCAGTGTCAGTAGCCTAGTTAGTTGAGTGTACATCTTTAAAACAATTAGAACATAGCTCAAATTTCAATTCATTTCGACGTTCAAAAAAAGAAAAATTGACAAATATAAATCTTTGTATTCATATCATAGTTTTTCAACAGAATCTATTTCCAATACAAGTTGTACAAACTATAATTAAAATTCCTTCAGTTTTAGAAGATATTTTCTTACCTTTAAAATATGATATCAAAATCATATTTTTCTTTAATAATCCTTAAAAACAAACTGAATATGTTATGTGAATTCACAAGGAAAACAAATCATATATTCATATCTTCATTACTGGCACCTACTATATATTATATGATGCATCATCTTTGCCCTTCACACTTTTACATCCAAACAAGACAAAAGTAAACAGGAAATGGAGCCAATTTTTCTTTTTCAAACATGATCACGTGACATTTCAATCAAATCATTTAAATGCTTGCAAGAAAGCATAAAACATGTGTTAAATGCATCTGGGAAAAGATTTTATATGACCGTGTAAATCATTAGAGTATAAAATCATTACAAAATCATCTCTCAGAGAGTATAAAATCGTAACAAAATCATCTCTCAGTAATGAATAAGTTACAAAATTGTTACCAAATCGTTTTTGAAAACGTACAAGTTATCAAATTGTTATCAAACCAGGATGTTACAACATTTAAGTTATCAAATCATGTTGAAATCATTATGCATTTTTGGATAAGATATCAAATCATTACTAAATCAGAACTAAATGATTATCAAATTGTGACCTGGACCAAATCGTTATGAAACCACTTTCAGCTGATGCTTGTGTTATGACTTCACTCAGATTTGATAGATAAATCGTGATGAAATCATCTTAACAAATTGTGTATACACGATTTAGATGTGATTTGAAAGCGATTTGAAAGTGATTTGGTGAATAAAATTTTTGTTTGGGTAGTTAGTTCAATAGACAATTCAGTAGTTGAGCAAGATGAGGATCCTGCGATTTTGCAGGAGAGGCAAAGTCTAAAATTAACAATATGTTGTCTAAATTTTATATGCAGAAACTAAAGTAACAGTGACTTCGAATTTTGATGCCGTCAACAAAAACATAAGAATTTTCGTAGAAAGTCAACCAGAGGCCAAAGCATTATGTGCTTCTTTTGTTATGGTAATGTGAACTATAAAATTATCTTTCCTTTTGTTATATATTATTTGCGGTATTAATTGCATTCCTGTTTATTTTAAATTAAAACAAAGTAAACATCATGCCAATACCAAACACTTTGAAATCGGATTTGAATTTCACTGTTTAAACACAATAATGACAACTCGACAAATAGTCAAGTTCACCAAATGATCGAACTAGTACACTCAGTTCAGGGATTACAATAGATATAATTGGCATTTATAGAGCGATAAAATATTTGACACCACTCACATTTGTTTGTAATAAAAGCTTAAATTCGAATTTTCAATTCTATATATTTTTTTCTTTTTTGAATATTAATTGTTTTTGGCTTCCCTGTATTTAAAATCTCTCTAATATGGATCGAAGTAATGAGAAAAAATGCAAGCATTGTCCTTAATGTCAGTGGTCCTCCAATGTCATAGTATTTAAGAAAAAGCAAATTACTTCCACATTTCAATCAAGAAGTATAAAATAAAAATCACATACAATTAAACGAAAGATTCTCGCATGAAGCTAAGTAAATCGTTATACTTGTTTTACACAATTCTACCTGAAGAACTCAAACCAGAACACTTGTCGCCACTTTAAGGATTGCTTTATTTGACAAAAAACATATCAAAGAAAACGTACAAACACTTCCATTTTTCAGTAATGAATGATTGCATAAGCATGATCATTTATAGCTTTCCGTTTTCATATTTTGAAATTTGTAGAGTCAAACAGCAATATATCAACAAGACTTTCTATTTATCAACAAATAATAAACGATTTACTTACGTTTTGGTAATTGATATGACATGCCAACTGGCTTCACATCCAATATATACATCAAATTGTCTAATATTATGTAAAATGTATAAACCAAAGCCTGATATCGATCCCCTTGTCTCAACGACCGTCATATAAAATTGATTTTACATATAAAGTATTCATCTAGTTTTACATTGAATACGTCAAAATTATTCCATTTTCATTTGATATCTGTTTTCTAAGTAATGTAAACTGCTACATAATGAAACATGAAACAATGGAAGTCACTTTATTGGGAAATACAAAAAGACAATTACATACATCTCCTACCAGATAAATGAACATTTAAAAATATGAAATTTTTAAAAACATTTAATTTTTTTTTACATACAGCTCTTTATAAAATTAATAAACATTAAATATCACATTTTTATAACATTTTTCTTTCTTTCTGTAATTAGATATAGTAAGAGCAAGGCAATAGCTCACAGATCTCAATATGCTGTTGAGTATGATGATAATACATATTACTTAATAAGTACAATTCCGTAATTTACGCATGCTGCAGTAGCTATAGTATTTTGTGACACCAATATTTCTGGAAACCAATACAATTTGAAGTAGAATTTTAATCAAGCACAATATCCATTGTCCGATTATCAAAATCATCATGATTTGTATATGGTCGGATACCATGTGCTTCAGACCAAGTTTAAGAAAGCCTCTGCCTGGGTAAATATAATAGTTTTTTGAATCACAGATTTTTTTTTAAGATTCATTTTTTATTTTATGAAAGGATATGGAGTAAATGAACATGAGACCATAACACATACGTTTACTCAAACTGCAAAAATTTTAATGAGCTGTGTGGCCATTTCGGAAATTAATTCCTCATCAGCACCACTAGAACCCAAACAATGGAAATCTATAATATCAAAAACTGTTTAAAATGCATAAAACCAAACGAAATCTAAACAATCAATAATATCAAATATAGCTAAGGACAAAACTACGATGGAGGGAGTTAATCCTTCGATTTCAGAATTTACAGAATTTTGATAATAGTAATTGAACAAAGTATACACATGAGATATTATCTCATGTACAAGTACACCATATCTAAGAAAAATAAAGAGCATACATCTCTACCACGGGGAATTGTTTTACCAACTCCACACTGCAATAAAAGACAAACTCCTGTATTAAATACGCACACGTACCATTTTTTTATGTTATAAAAATAATTCAGAACATTAAACTCGGACAATAGTTACTTCTCTAGACTTTTTGGTGACGATGTTAAAAACATGCATCCTTTTATAGACAGTGTATTTATCTTAAGATGGAATATCAGGAATATACAACCACTTCTTGAAGCAACTTGTATATTATTTTGTCGAAACACATTTTGTTAAAAAAAACGTTGTTCAATTTCTTTGTTTTACCGTGTATTTGTAGAGACTTCGTCTCATGTAAATTTACTTCATATCCCTTCATTGCATGGGAAGGTTTGCATGTATTCTAAGTAGTGAAACAAACCCTGTGCATCGTCCTGGTTCTTGATGTGTATCGCAAAAAAATTACCATAGAACTTTAATAGTAATAAAAATAACCCCGTACTGGTGTATACATTTATAAAATCATCAAAGAGATTCCTCGTGTATAGTATACCTCAATTAAGAGACGTCTTAATCAATCCATTCACTCGTAAAACTGTACTGTTTTTACATAAGTTTTGATCTATTACTATTTTGACTGTATTATGTAATACCCTTTTTTTTCTCTCTTTTTTGAATTTTTACTTAAAACATATGTGTTATTATTATCTGTACATGCTTTCTATATATTTACATAAAAATTAATATTGTGATTATATAAGGAGAAGACTTCATAAATTGGAAAAAACTTGTGTCTTATCCTTTTTGTTCATCAGCAAATAAAATAATTATAAACTAAAACTAACTAAATAACCCCGTAAATTGTACCATCAGAGAAAAAAAGTCCTTTCCGTAGACAAAATTACTGCATACATATTGGACAGGGTACCTCATGAAAAAAGTGAAACAATGAAGATTAAGTGATTTTTTTTTAATTTTTATTTATTTATTAGGCAAAAAGAAAGTTCACGTTTAATAATACTATCTATTGTGATATGTAAATTATATATTTTATTCGCAAGAGTGTTGCTAGTTGCATTGTTATAGTTCATGGTGTCAAAGGCTAATCTTGCGGAGTGTACATATTTGTCTTCAATCAGTAAATAGATGTTCGTGAGTTCTACTTATTTGAAGAATGTTTTTTGTGACTTCAAGATAAAGAACAACTATAAAAACGACCCATGGCTATGTTTCACCATGTATCTGTAGAGACTTTGTCTCATGTGTATTTACTCCATATGCCTTCATTGTTTATTAAATATGGTGCCGGCCTTCTAGGTTTTGATAGTTTATAATATCTTGTAGACGATGTTATTACTTACTGAAATAATGGGTAATTATTGGGAAAAACTTCATGAAAATAATGTTTGAATCGCTGAAATAAAGCATTCAGTATTTTGTATGGACAGCTTCATTTGAAGCAAAATAAGTCGAGTCGGGATGCGTATGAGTACTCAAACTAATCTTCTGAAATTTCAAACAAATTTATTCCTTCGTAGGCGCGGATCCACGTAATTAGAAAAATTAGAAAAGGGGGGTTCCAATTGGAAATGAAAGAAAATTGGGGGTATTTCTTAATAAAACAGCAGGATATTCATTAAAAAATACATGATTGTCCAGAAAAAAGGGGGTTCCAACCACCGAACCCCCCTGGATCCGCCAATGCTTCGTACAATTTGCACGCCAGCTGAATGTATCAGTTTTTTTGACGAATTGCAAGGTGTATTTAAAAAAGGAATTATGACGGTTATATCTAATGACATTTGTACTAGATTATTATAGTGGCATCAGCAGTAAGATTTCAATGAAAATTAATTAAGTAATGAATAAAAAAGTTATAGGCGAAAAAATGTTCTCTAAAAGTATATTTAATAACACTTTAATGTCGTTTGTATCAACAATATTTAAGAACATTTTGTACTTATTACAATATAGCCAATAAAGTAAGTTAAATACTAGTATTCTGACTTCACCCATGCATCTAAATCTTAAATATAAATATACAATATAAATATTTGAAATATCCATTTTGTACAAATATGACAGGTCAAAATTTGGCGGAATAACCGACCTATCAAAAGTCTGAACAACAGACAACCGTCGGACGTAGAGTATCATTACATGTCCTCGTATCTTCACCATCTGTATGCTGACGCTAGCAGTAGTAGTAGTAATGGGAAAGTGATGCTGTAACTCATTGTTGTGGCACTAGCTAGAACAAAAAATATTTTTATTGAGTATCTACTAAACAATATAGCGAAAACGCTTCCATATATATTTTGTGCATGTACCTTTGTAGCTCTTGATACGTTTCTGAGTGATACTGATTACCCTTTAATCCCTTGATAAAAGTGGCGCGTAGTTTGTTCCAATGGGAATCCCAATTGTCTGTTGAAAAACAAGGCCTCCAAATTCGACAAAAATTTTATCTTTTAAAAATTCCAGCATCTTGATTACGTCATTCTCCGTGCACTTCTTGTTTGACTCAGTGTGGTTCTTTACAAAATATCTTTCCCTACTACTAAATAAGTATATCTGCGTTCTCGGTTTTTAGTGCAGAAACATTGCTGTATCAAATCCGAAATTGCTTTTTTCAATTCATTGTGTGGCAGGGTAATATAAAGAGAAGAAAAATCAAGAGTTATTATGATGTTGCAACAGGTAAGACTGCTAGAGGATAGCTGTTCGTGGAGATCTTTAGAAATTTTTAGAATCCACATCTGACGCCGCTCACGGAGTAAATTTTTTGACAGTAACTTTTCAAGCCATCTCTGACTGCGGTCCATAAAGTAGTAAGGAGCTTAGAAAGTGGCTTAGTGGTGCATCTGGAAGACCCTACAATGAATCTCTGCATGAATTATTATGAAGTTTAGGGACCCAGTGGATATAGGGGGAGCTGATTGATTTCATCATCCACTTTCATGCCAAAGGATGCTTATACAGAATTGTAATTTTCAATAATCTCCTCCCTTGGTAGTGTAATGGGAGTATAAGTTGGATTTTCTGATGAATTGTCAATTTCCATCAGTCAAGATAGTGTTTCTTACAAACGAACAGTGTGCTGTTAGAAGCTTTGTCTGCAGGGACAATGACGTATTTTTAATGGAGGTAGTCCACAATTAACGACTTAATGGACCTGATCCATTCGGACAGCGTTTCGATATCTTCTGTCTCTTTCTTTGCTTACTTCCTAGCATAGTCCTCAACTGCATCCATCAAAATTTTGAAGCTGTACTTCCAGTTGATATGCTGGGGTTCACGGAATTTGGGACCTTTTGAAAAGACCTCTCGTAGTTTGATATCGTCTATTATATCTAGGTCACCGGCCACCACGTGTCCAGCCGGTCTGTAATTGAAGGAGAAAGTGGACGAGCGCAATCAGGTGGCTTTGAATTTTGAAATCACGCAATACCCGTTTGTAATTGAAAATGGAAGTTGAAATGGCATTAGTTTGGGAATACGAAATAAGTTGAACAGATTGACCTTTGAAGTAAGGTGGAATGCGTGATGTCACTTTTTGCTATGTAGAATGTTAGCGATATCTATGGCGTCCAGGCCTTTATTGGCAAATCAAATTTTGAGAAATGTCCGCTTATCAGGTTCGTTGGCTGATTCGCGGACAGATTTGAACAGTCTATGGTTTGATATACCCAAAACGATTGCTGTTAATCTATATTCTAGGGAATGCGAATCAGTCACTGATGATGCTAGACATGTTTTGTAGAAAGAATGAAGCTTTGGAAGAGGCAAAGAATACAATTCGGTACGAATGTGATGAACACCTTGTGGAGTAGTCATAAATGAAAAGAGATCATTTATTGAAATGTCGTGCAGACGCGGGGCAATGTAATGCCTGTGTCCATTGTGTCCATGGCTACGCGGTCTGCGTTGGCTTCCACTCGATATATTCATCATATTCACCGCATTACATCTTCGACTAGACAGATTTCCTACACTTTTTATGTTATCATTACAACATATGGTATTGCTATACCTATTCCTTAATCCAGTATTCCTCTTTTTGCAGATGGTAAGGGTAGTGTTATTTGTCTTATGGTATATTTTTTCAATAATCCTGACCTTCATGCTGACAGTTGAATGGTCAGGTTGGTTGAAATGTGCGTAAACATATCGGGACTTATTGTCCTTGACTTCGTATCTATGTCCGCACATACGTTTGTTCAACATGTCTTTTATTTCCCCTACATAAATCAATCCACAAAGAGAGCACTTTTAGCCATAAATAAAATTTCTGGAGAAGCAATTCAGATCGTCGTAAGTTCT
>MJUU01045451.1:81928-99720 GCA_002080025.1 Modiolus philippinarum
GGGGGGGGGGCAAACAGTCAAAACCAATAAAATTATAGATATACAAGAAAGGAAACTGGTGTGTTGTACAAACATAAATTGGTTGCCGCACATGTTTTTGGTCTGAAAAACATAGTGAACTGAAGTTGGGGGGGGGGGGGAAAAACAGTCAAAGCCAAAGAAAGTAAAAAAATACAAAGAAAAAGACACTGGAATTTCGTACTTACATGAAGTAGTTGTAGTCTGATCTTGGTCTGACAAACAGTGATAATAATTATGGTGAGGGAAGGGACAAAAACAGCCAAAGCCACAGAAAGTACAAAAAATACAAGTAAGGAAACTGACATTTTGTACAGACTTGAAGTAGTTGTAGTACCTGTTCTTGGTAGACAAACAGCGATAATAATTATGGTGGGGGAGGGGACAAAACAGCCAAAGCCACAGAAAGTACAAAAAATACAAGTAAATAAACTGAAATCTTGTACAGACATGAAGTATTTGTAGTACCTGTTCTTGGTTCATCATTTCTATTTACATTACCATATTATTTTGTTTATAGTGCCAGACAAACTTGGCAAGCTATACCATAATGTAAGCCGCTATGCCAGAACATCTAGAATAAACATATACCAACACCTGTCCCTAGTAAAACACATTACGTTAACCCTTACGGAAGCTATACAGGAGTGTAAAGTCTGGCAACAAAGATGGGTTCAAATGTTCACTGACATATTATTTCAAAAATGTTTTCAAGAGGCTAGCAATTTGACTTTATTTTTTTTACCAAAAATGTTGTTTACACTTCAATTTCTTTCGCTATTTTTATATTTTTTTCCTGAACATTTTATGCTATGGATAGATGAAAGCCAAAATTCTATTAAGGTGTAATATTGATGTATCTAAGCATTAATGTAAATCATAAAGAGAAAATGATATTAATTATATCCAGTTTTACCCTGTTACAAATGCTATACTTTTGAAACCATTTCAATGCAGAAACTATATAGAAATATTTCACAGACCTTTCATTCTTCTACTTCCTCCGCATAACAAAATTTCGGATATTTGTCGAAAAAGAATAACCAAAAATTTAACTTTGATGCAGCTTAAGGATTTATTCAATATCTTCATCTTAAAAGTTAAATAAATTATGGTCTGGTTATAGGAAACAGAAAGCTGTACCAAAAATACAATTATGCTGTGTGATGTAATATTATTTATAAATGGTACCAATTCCATTATGCCTGGGGAATATTTTTCATCCAATACAAAAACAGAGACAAAAAGTCTGTCCAGTTACTCCCCCTTTGTCCCAGTTACCTACTTTTTTTTAAATGTTTATATTAATGTAATAGTATATCATTAGATTTAGAAATAATATGCCTGTAGACAACTCTGGAACATGTCTTACATCTCACAGATAAAAGGATGTTTAAAATTAAATTTCCTGAATGGATTATGTAAAATTGTTTGATCTACACTATACCATACTATCCTCTTTTTGAATACATCCACACTTTACCAAACAACTGTCTTGTAACTTCTTTCTAAAACTTTTGTCCATATAATCAGCAACCTGGAAAGAAAAAATATATCTTTAAAGTTAAAAACAATTACAAGTAATCTGAACTCAAACAGGCATAAATTAAAAAAAAAATCAAATGAAGACCACTTTACTTTTTCCTGTGAAATTGGGTGTATTGTAAATTAGTTCGTTAAGGAAGAAAAGTGAAAATACATGTATAAGTTGCATATTTAAGTAAGATCAATCGCAAAAGAATTTAACTTGCTTGATGTTCTCATCGAGAAACCTACCTCTGCCAGGACCAAATAAGTGATATTTCTGTAGAGACCTTCAAAACTACCACTATTGTTTTTCAGCAACGTCATAAGAGTCATGATGTCATATTCCATAATATGTGACGTCATTGCCTGATATTTTCTTGTGTAACCGGACAGCATGAAACTCCATACAAAATTGACTAATGTCACCTCCGGGGATCGAAGCCGGGACCTCTAGCACTTCAGCCAGCCACCTAACCGAATGAGCTAAAGAAATATTCCGTTAGCTCAGTCGATTTTTACTGGCTATATATCTACCTACTACAACGTAGATAGGCTGTCCTGTCACACTTGTATCAGGTCAGTACGGAGATACTGATGATCAGTCAGTGAGATCAAAAAGAAAAATGTACATATTGCCGATAAAAGGGTTTCCTTTTACCATTTTATACATTGTAATTGTTTCATGTATGTTTACTCCATATCTTTTAATTATTTCCATCTAAAATCACAACACATGCATGAGCTCAAGAAGTGTTCTCCAATGTACAAACAAATCATTATAGGCAATGGATTACATATTCATATCCTTTTATTAGAGAAGACAAAACAATAATTTAGATTTCTTTTCTTCAGAACTGAGGGCAGGGGAATCATAATATCATTTGCTCTTTGTTTTTTGTACATTACAAGATTTTTATTGTTTTGTACACTTTTGTCATGTTGTCACCTACATAAACTTGTATATATGAAAAAAAGTTCTGTATTCATACCCCCCCTCATTCATCCCTAACCCCACCTTAGTGCATGGATGGTATCTGTGAGACATTTAAGATGTCCAGAAGAATTGAAGAATTATGTAAATGGATGAACAGATGGAAAAAAGGGAAGAAAAAACAAGGGAATGTAACATATCCGTCTGACCTCCTACTTCCAAAACTGCTCTTTGCAGGAGCATAAAAAAGGTGATGTGTGTTAGAGGGACAACTGCACTAAATAAACTAAGAAAAGGTAGTAATTTTGCTAATAATTTTACTCATAGTCTTTTGAAAACATAACATAGCAAAAAAACAAAAGAATCTATATATTCACCACTTGTATTTTAGCTTTATAGCTACTGACTGATATGATGGATCATCTTCATATCCACCAAACAGACAAATGATCTCCAAATGCACATTGTGGCAGTACATATACATCTATATTAAAACTGCAAGGGGAATTAATGAGTGCAACTGTCCTGTTAAACAAATAACTCTTTAACTAAGTGGTAAGTGTATAAACCCAAACATTTTTTGCCTCATCCTTTGGATTCTAAACATGTGTGGTTCATTATATTTTAAGTGTTTAAGCTTTACAAAGATCTTCTTACAGCAAGTTTTACTAGTGAAATAAACTGGCATTCCCAAAAAATATTTCCCTGACATCTTACAACAAACCTTGTAATAAAATGAAGTGCCTTCAAACCTTTATGATTTTTCTTTCTTTTTCAAGAGCCCATCATCTGCCAAAAGAAAATGATATAAATATAAAGGATAATTTCTGACAGAAATAAAATTAAAGACAAATTCCATGTTTAAAATGTTTGTTTATTACTCATTCACATAAAACTTCAACTTTAACTGACTTTTAGATATTTAGTCTTTTTTAGAACCTCAAAGAGTTTTTTTGAGTAGTGTAGGTTTTGATTCGCTGATATAGGTTGTGTACTCTACCATTTTTGCAGTAATTTTAGAATTATTCCAAGTGAGTTTCATTGCGCTTCTTGAAGTTATTCCTTGTCTTCTCTCAGGGTATTGTTTAAGATTTATTCTATGGTGTTGTCAGTGGGTGTTGTCTTAGATGTCGTAGGTTGTTTCATATCTTGTTTTGAATTTTTTTTTCAACTATTCAGTGGTGTTGTGTTTAAAAAATTACATGTGTTGTCAATATCTTGTTACAAGGTTTACCCCTAGTGTTTTCTGCAAGCAATCCAATGCTTTTTTTAGGACTTATAGCATTATTTCAAGTCTTGTTTCAAGGTGTTGTCTTAAATTTGTCTGTGGTGTTCATGTCTTTTTTTGTGGACTTATCCCATGTCTTGTTTCACAATATTGTCTACGAATTATTCTAAATTTGTTTTCTTTTTTTCTTGGTGTTGTTTTAACTATTCAATAGTGATGACTCAAAGAAATTATATATCTTGGACTAATGCCTTAGGTAATTCCATGTTATATTAAAGATATTCCACATCTTATTCATGGTTGTTACAAGATTGTTCCATGGCTTGTTTCATTCAATTTCAGAAAAAAATCCAAATTTGGTAAAACCTTTGCTTTTTTTTTCTCATCATACATACTGAGAATCTACACTTTTTCTTTCAAGACCCACATATTTGTAATTGTGTTCATGCGAATGTGAAATGTTGGTAACTTTAGGTAAGTTTGAGTCGCAACATTGTGTTGCTCCTTCATTGAAACAAAAAATTGTAGAAAATAGAATTTACTTTATATTCATATATGCCTATGTTTTTGGCCTCTCTTGACCCCTTATACTTAGGAAATGGAGACAGGTATGTAAGATTTGTCAACTTAAGTCAGAGACTTAAAAAGAATTCAGTTTATTATTCAAGATGAATCCAATGAAAAAACTTCAAGTAAATTAGTATTTTCAGTACTTCTGTGGTCAACATTGTCCCTAAATTAGCGCTGAAACTATAAAAGTAAGTGAAAAAATATCATTGTACCACATTACGCATTACTTATATTGTGGCAACACATGTTGACTGCAACACATTCTTGTTTCAGCTTTAGCCTAGCAATAGTATTATGACATCATATAAAGACTGTTGCTTATAGGTATTTTAATAAAGACATATTATGAAGATTATTTGTGATGCAAGGTCAACTAAGTTCAAAAATTTACATACAAACATGTTTACAAATTTGTACTATATGCATGAACTGGCATGAAAAAAACTTCATATGCTATGAGTTAAACAAGTGCAGAAAAAATTTCTGCATAAAGATAATTGTAATGAAAAAATCAGTTATGGTGAATAATTTTTACTTTTTAAGATTTTACATTTAATGGATCAAGGATTTTGGTCTTTGATCTTAAATAACAGATGCAAAAATAACTGTAAATTTAGATAATTTGTTATGTTTTAAATGCAAGGATAGGTTGCAATAGAATTCAGGTGTATACCAATTTTTGTCCATTCCTTTGCTTTGTTGGTAAAAAAAAAAACACCAAACAAACAAAAATGAAAAAAAAAAGAAAAGAAAAAAAAATAAGAAAGAAAACAATACTTCGTAATATAAAAAACATGAAAGGTCACATACCACAAATCAAGCAATTCATTTCAAAATTAAGGAAAAATAAAATCCACACGAAATCTTATTTTTCTTTTATTCCCTAAAATGCAAAGAATACACCAACATATTTTATGTTATTTTAACAATACAAGATATGGTCTAATTGGTGCTGATGAAAATTGGTAGACTCCTTTCTACATTATTTTCATTCATTTTACTTTTTCTCACCATTTTGTACATTCAGGAAATATTTCATGCTTTTTCTGATATCCTATGATCATGCCAACCTTTGTCTAAATCCATATTTCATGCCATTTAGTGTACCAGAAGTCAAAAATAAGATATTCCATTTGTTTCAAGCTAAAATGCAAATCCAAAACTATAGCAAGCAAAAAACTGGTTGTAAGCCACATTTCACATAGATCCTCAAGGCTTAAGTAGCAGGAAGAATATTTGAGTGATTTAGTTAAACACTTCCTTTTATATAAGAATTATATAAAAGATGTCCATCCAATATTACAAATTTGTAAATGATGAAATTCCTTTTAAAAATAACTTTCATTATCCGCAAGTCACAAAAGATGTTGGGTAAATGGACTTCTAATAGGTAAATGTCGTACATAACATTATTTTGGGGTAGGCAGGTTTGGACATGTTGGCTTTTTAACAGCATCATATAAAAAGGTGTGATGATTTAAATTCTTGGCTTACGTAGATAGGTATATACTTATAATTATCCGTTGGTAAGCTATATATAGAGGCAAAATCTATATATACTTTTGGGAAATTATAAAAATATTTATATTTATGTACTTATATGGATATTAAGTAATGGTATTTACATACATGCCAATGTAATTTAAAAACATATAATCTGTAATATTGCTTTTATTGCTTTCAAATTGACCTTTATATCTATATACGGGGTACCCTTTAAAAAAAATGCAAATTGGGGAACAGTCATTATTTATCAGGTGGGGGGGCTGGATAATTTTTTTCACAAATTTTTTTTTCATTGAGATTCCTAAAGAAAGAAAATTTTGTTAAATTTGAGGAATGCCATCCTCACAAGTCAGGGGGCGCTGTGTCATATATCCCACGGACCATCCATAATTTAGTTCGTGTTGATTGTGTAACTTTTTCTGACAGAAAATTAGTACATGTATTTTCTTTATTCTAGAATTACATGTCCTAACTATGAATAAAAGGAAACAAGCTTTAATTATTCTTCTATAATCATTAAATTGTGGGAAAGTTTTTCAGAGCTGTCAAAAGGTTTATAGAAACCTACCTTAACCTATGTTTGGAACCATTTTTTAGCCAGAATTACAAAAAAAATATGCTTGTTCTATCCTCACAGATCTAACAAATTCCTGCAGACTGGAAAGTAAATTGAAAGGCATAAAGGTTGAATTTTTCATAAAAGGCAAGTTCCTTGTTGAAAAATACAACATTAAAGATTTGGGGAAAAAAAATAGATGTCCTACAAGGTATATTTTTTCACCAAACATAATACTGTAAACGGGGAAATGTTCGCGCCGTTTTTATTTCGCGGTAAATTGGAAGGATATTATTTCATGCATTTTTGAATTTGGGCTGCAGAATTGTTGCCCATTGACTTCAATGATAGACAAGTATATTCGAGCCGTTTTATTTTTGCGCTTCCATTCAAAACACCAAAATGGCGAAAATTTCGCGGTTGACAGTATCAACTTTTGAAAAAATTACACTTATTGATGTCTATCTTTAGTAACTGATATTTAGATTTTATACCTTATGACCACACCAAGTCAGCTTTTTTGCCATCTTTTCTATTCATTATTATTCCAAAATGGGAAAAATTTAAAGCTAAAATTTTGGTGCCCAAAAGTTTAAAATTCCTTACGTGTGCTCTGTCTTGTAAATACCCGTTAAAGATTTTTTTTAAAGAATTAAGTCTTTTGACTGACATAATTTTGCTGTTAACATGTCTATGGTATGGGATAAATCACATATCACTTTAAAAAATGAAGAGATATCAAAATAAATCTTAATATTGGAGAAGTGTTGGAGGGTTTGTAAAAAAATGCAAGCTTGTCAGTTGGATCCCATGCATGCATAGAAATGCCCAATGTCAAAGGTTGAAAATTCTATGTTTTCCTGTTTGCTTGACCTCCAGGGTCAACCCTTCAGTACAGATTAGATGCTCAGCAACACTAAAATTGAAGCATTAATTTGAGGATTTTGCATTTCCTAGTTTGAGATGATCAGATTTTTGACAAAAGTTCCAACACTGGCATATCTGCTAACTATCCAGTTTTTTGGGTTGAGCAGTATAACAGTGGATTCATTCCGGCAGTGTATTCCTTCCTTTTGGATGAAATGCACTAGGGTAGAATATCCACAACATCTAATTTACCAATCACAATGGAGTACTGACCGCAACGGAATAAACATCAAGGCAGAAATACAAAAGGTTGTTTATATACCCAGAAATTCTGCACGCCGGAAAGAAAGTATGCTTACAGCTGGCCTACAAAATCTCAAGCAAAATGTGCGAGAATCATGCATTTTCGGGGCAAATTGTCTTAATTTACTTTCCTTTGATTATTTCTTCTTTTTCCCCTTTGATTTTTGTATTTTTTGGTACATTTCAGGCATTTGCTGGCAGCACTGGGTGAGGGGCAGACAAAGTAAAGGGAGACAAGGAGAAAGGGTGGATGAAAGGAGAAAAGGACAAGGGAGAAAAGGGACATGAAGCAGAGATTGGGAGAAAGGGGAAGGGGGATGAGAAAGGGTGCAGAGAAGTGGGAGAAAGGAGTAAGACATTCATGTTTTCTTTGTTTTAATCATTTTAAATTGCTGCATGTTCAATATTAATTTGCATGCCTTATGCCAGTTATGGGCCCTATAATTGGAAAATGAATATTCTTATTGTGTCCGCCACCTCTATGAACACATCAAACTTGAAACTTTGTCCTTACAGTTGCTTGATTTATTGCATGGTTATCATTGTAGCCAATGTAGGCCTGCTGTAGCAAGTTTTACACCTATGTTTGTGTGTGTGTGAGAAGAAGAGGAGAAGATGAACTATTAAATGGATAAACAAAAACATAAGTTCCATTTGTTCATTGGGATTGTTTGTGATAATCTGTGAAATAAGTTCCTACACCAATATAAAGCATCATCTTGATTTTTTTCGTCTGCTAAACTTCCGAATGGAAATATGAACTGGTATCTACTTTCAATTTTACTATTGTAGTATTACACGATTTTGAAGCAGGACCAGATTCAGGAAAAGTAAACAAGTTCAGAAGTTTTGAACAAAATATACTTGGTTGTTTTGAATCAATTGAGTACGTTTAAGGTAAAGAAAACAGTTTTTATGTTGCAGCTGCAGTTCTAAGCTGTGGATATGATCGATATAATATTGCACAAAAGCATATGAATGTCCCAAGCAATGCACAAATGTGGGGCGATTCGTCATCACGACATCCTGCTGGATCGATTTAGATTAGTCTTTTTGTTCAATTTCCCGGTGACATATAAGGTCCTTACTTCTATTTATACTTGACCCAGATTTGGGATCACTTGAACTTGGCGACCACAATACTGGAATACTAGTATTGTTCACAATACTGGAATAAAAATNTTATTATAATATTGCACAAAAGCATATGAATGTCCCAAGCAATGCACAAATGTGGGGCGATTCGTCATCACGACATCCTGCTGGATCGATTTAGATTAGTCTTTTTGTTCAATTTCCCGGTGACATATAAGGTCCTTACTTCTATTTATACTTGACCCAGATTTGTTAAAGTTTTCTGCAACCCAATTACATATTTATTACAAAAATAACATATTAAGTTTTGTACTATATTAAAGTATAAGCCTAAGTAGGGAACCAGAGACAAAGTATTAAGGTACATGTACTTTATGATTCTTTGTAGCATATTATTATTTGGACCTGAACAGGGATTCGAACTATTTACCAAAACAGTTTTTATCAAATCAAAAGCTCTGTCCTGGCTACGACTTTCGGCTGTAATTTTGGATTTTCTCAAATTAAAATTATTCTAAAAATGATTTTTATACACACAACAATGCAATCTTAATTAAACATGGGTAATAAATTCTTGAGGTGTTGTTTTCTTGTTTAAAGAGGTCGTTAAATTATAGAGAAATTGTACAAGTTAGGGGGGCTGGTAATTTTACCCGATCCAGGATATTTTTTTTTAATGGACAGGATCTGGGCCAGATTATTTTTTCAACCAAGATGCTGGTCAGAGAATTTTCTTTTTTTGGCAAAATTTGGGGCAAGAAAAATTTTTTCTAAAAAATACCAGGCCCCCCCTGAAAATCAAATGGTCCGTGCCTTATAGATGATTAACAAGCGACAGAACAATGAAAGTCAAGAAAATTGGCTAACTTTAACTCGCTAGTTTACATATTAAGGGCATATCCAACAGTTTCAAGTTATATTGTCATTTTCACAACCTTTAGATATATATTGTCAAACAAATACCAAGGATTCCAAAAATGTTAAGAAAATATTGGGTCACCGATCTTGTTTTCATGGATTTTATGGTTAATGATCATAAAATCCATGAAAACATTTTCATTTTTGCGTCTATCCAAGAAAAATTGAGTTCTAGCTCAAAAAATAATGAATAGATGATTTTCAATGTAATTGCTGCCAAAGTAACTGAAAAACAAAGTGAAGGTTTCAAAGATTTACAGAAAAATGAATTTGACATGATAAAGTATGTTCTTGTTCTCTGAATCACTGTATATCTAGCAGTATTAACGGTAAAAAAGGCATAAAATGTTCTGTTACAAATTCAAATTTACAATATCTAAAAACTTCTCATATTGTCGATTTTATAAAATGTTGATATTGTGTTCTTCTAATAATATGCTACTCAGAAATTTCAAAAACAGTAAATGGCCAACGAGTCCGTTTTTCGAGATAATCTTTAAAATATGCAGTTTTAATAAATCTCCCATGGGCTACCCCTAAAAAGTTTGCCAAACTGGAAGGTACAAATTACCTTTCTTCAAAACACTGGGAATTACTTTGTGACGCTACATTTTTAGCTCATCTGGCTCTGCAAGGGTGAGCTTTTGCCATCACTTGGCGTCCATCGTCCGTCCGTCCGGCGTAAACTTTTCATTCAAAGATCTTCTCCTCTGAAACCACTGGGCCAATCGGATCCAAATTTGTTCACAATAGTCCTTGGGTGGTCCCCTTTAAAAAAGGTATCCGGCAGGTCCGAACCTCATCCAAGATGGCCGCCAACAGGGAACATAGTTTTAACATTGGACCCTATGGGTAAACACATTCAAAGATCTTCTCAGAAACTACCAGTCCAATTATAACCAAACTTAGTCACAATGGTCCTTAGATGGTCCCTTCCAAAAAAGGTATCCGGCAGGTCCATACCTAATCCAAGATGGCCGCCAGCGGGGAACATAGTTTTAGCATTGGACCCTATGGAAAAGACGTTCAAAGATCTTCTTCTCAGAAACTACCAGACCAATTATAACCAAACTTAGTCACAATGGTCTTTAGATGGTCCCTTCCAAAAAAGGTATCCAGCAGGTCCGTACCTAATCCAAGCTGGCCGCCAGCAGGGAACATAGTTTTAACATTGGACCCTATGGAAAAGACATTCAAAGATCTTCTTCTCAGAAACTACCAGTCCAATTATAACCAAACATAGTCACAATGGTCCTTAGATGGTCCCTTCCAAAAAAGGTATCCAGCAGGTCCGTACCTCATCCAAGATGGCCGCCAGCGGGGAACATAGTTTTAACATTGGACCCTATGGAAAAGACATTCAAACTACTAGTCCAATTATAACCAAACTTAGTCACAATGGTCCTTAGATGGTCCCTTCCAAAAAAGGTATCCAACAGGTCCGTACCTAATCCAAGATGGCCGCCAGCTGGGAACATAGTTTTAACATTGGACCCTATGGAAAAGACATTCAAAGATCTTCTTCTCAGAAACTACCAGTCCAATTATAACCAAACTTAGTCACAATGGTCCTTAGATGGTCCCTTCCAAAAAGGTATCCAGCAGGTCTGTGCCTCATCCAAGATGGCCGCCAACGGGAACATAGTTTTAACATTGGACCCTATGGAAAAGACATTCAAAGATCTTCTTCTCAGAAACCACCTATCCAATTATAACCAAACTTAGTCACAATGGTCCTTAGATGGTCCCTTCCAAAAAGGTATCCGGCAGGTCTGTACCTCATCCAAGATGGCCGCCAACGGGAACATAGTTTTAACATTGGACCCTGTGGAATATACATTCAAAGATCTTCTTCTCAGAAACTACTAGTCCAATTAGAACCAATCTAAGCCACAATGGTCCTTAGGTGGTCCCACCCAAAAAATGTATCTGGTAGGTCCATACCTCATCAAAGATGGCCCCAGCTGGAACATAGTTTTTACATTGGCCCTATTGATTTTAAGGGGAACCTCTGCCCAAATTTTTGAATTTTTATTTGAAAAGTGGTCTGCATGTTTTAATTTCAGCACTATGTATAACTTTAATTTTAAGGGGAACCCCTGCCCAAATTTTTTTTGAATGGTGTTCTGTTATGGGTTGTAATGGATGGTGGATCTTTCAGTTGCCATGGAAACCAAACAAGAATACTGTAATTTTAGAAAAAAAAGTATTCTGCTAAATGTTATTTTTCGTTTTTCCTTTTGGAAATGCCTTTTATCTATGGCAGCCATGGTCCAGGTGAGCGATACAGGCTCTTGAGAGCCTCTTGTTTCAATGTCATATTCCCGGAAAACATTGCCTTCTTTTGCATTTTGTATTATCTCCCCTGAAACTGTTGATATTCCCCTAAATTCCATCCTATAGCTACTATTACAGAATTTTACCAGGATAAAGCTTTTTATATTGGCTTTATAGCCACAATTTATGCAGGAAAGATTTTTTACAGCGCTGCTATATTTTGACTGATGTGACCACACTCATGCAATTTCTAGATACAAATTTTGAGTTCAGAAACTTAACTTTTCACTGTGTATTTTGCAACTGAATTTTCAACTAAATTTAAATAAAATATATCTTGAGATGCATTGAAGTTTCATCTAAGTTTCAATTTTTGAGCATTAAATATTTTGGGGAAATTGAATAGAAATTGTACTCAAATAAACATTATGAAGTGCAAAATCTTGTGGTATATTTCTAAAAAAGCAAAAATTATCCAAGTTTTAGTGCAAAATTTGTGTACTTTTGAATATATTTATTTTACAAAATTATACTATGATTTGCAGCAAAATTTTTTGTATTAAAAATGGTAGAAAAATATAGCTGTAAAATGTACTCAAAATTTTTTATGTTTCAACAGAGAAGTGATTAAAAATACGAAGATTTCAAAATAAATTTGCCGTGGCACAGAAATTTTAGGAAATGTGAATGTTTCCAATCCCTGTTGTATGAGTCCCAGTTTGGACTTTTATTGTTGCTACATATTTTTATTTAGAGTTTTATTGTTACAACATAGCAACATTAAAAAGTTCAAATAAAAATATGCTACACAGAGTCATGCAAGTCAGACTTGAAAGTGCTTAATTTCTAAACCTTCGATTCTCACACATCAGAAATGAGACTCATGGAGTCTTGCTTTTTCTCTAGTGTCACTGAGAATTTCTCTAGTTTTTTAAAATTTTGACAAATCTATCACATTAAAATTTTCAATGCTTGACAGCAATACAATGAAATTGCCATTACTGGTAATAGTTATAGACCATTTCATGGTTAATATAGCCATGTTGGTGGATAGGGGCAGGTTTTCTTGAAAGAGGAGAAAATGGTATCAAAGTACATGAGTATGTGTATGTTGCTGAGAAATTGTTCTGTTAAACATTGGAATGGTCTATTGGAATCATTTAGCTGACCAGACTTGATATGAATAACAATATTCTGAAGTTGTGAATTCAGTTTCTACATATGGCCATTCTCTTCAGTGCAGATCTAATCAAAACATTTTGAAATCCATAAAATGAAATATGTTTGAAAAACTGACAGAGAACAAATTATTTATATGATCTAAATAGAAAGCCAAATCAGCTAAGGACAGAGCTATGCACAAGGGAGATTAATAGGATCTTGAATGAGCTCAGGTTAAAGATCAAGATATCTTTCACGAGTCTAAGAAATTTCGTCTTTTCCCGAGTTGAGCGTAGCGAAACAAGAGGAAAAGATGTATAATTTCTTACACAAGTGAAAGATATCCCGATCTTTAATTTTTATCAGATGCAAGTTCCTATTTCTTCTGTAAAATACGAAAGAAACACCTGCAAACCTATACCGTATGAACAACATCGTCGCCATTTGACTTTTCTTTACATTGTGATATCAAGTGGTCTATGATGTTTAGTCATGGAAACGAATGTTTTATCACAAAAATGAACACTTATGGTTGGCCATTTACCTTTGTAAGATGAGGTCGATGCATTGATCTTAGGGGTCATCTTAAATTGCAAACCACCATTTACGGAAGAAACTCCTAACTTTTTCTTAATTCTAAATTTCCAAATGAATGTTGTAATGTATTATCTCTTATAGAGAATAACCTATAACCATCTGTCAACTGTTGTTTCTGTGTAGGTTACTACTTCTTAAGCCCAATAAAGCAAGCTGCCGCCATTGCAGGACATAGCCCTTATTTTGCCATTTTTTCAGGTGAAATCCCAGAAACTATTCATCAACATACTTTCAATGTTCATCATTTTGAATTACTTATATTTGTACTGCATATTTACAAAATTAATGATATTTCCCCATTTGAGGGGACTCTAACAGTGTCATTATTCTGCCACATACATTCATTCCAGAATACATAATTACCCTAAGGTATTTAATCACAACCAAAATACCCTAGGGAATTATATCTGATGGAATAAAGTGCACTAGTGTATTCATTCCTTGTGAGTAGAAATCAACATAATCTGGAAGATATTCATCAAGAATTAATTTACGCTTAGGGCTATTCCATTAAAAAGGATGTACCAGGGTCGGAAGGCAGAAAATGAAAATTCTTGTGGGTTCTTGTCGAATTTATATCTTACTGCTATATTCATATTTGTCTATTATCCTCGGTTGTGGGGGTAGTAGAAGATTGCCTTCCGACCCTGGTACATGCATTTTAATGGCAAAGCCCTTACACAATCAACTTATGAATTGTTAAAACTATATAGAATTCTGTTTTCCACATTTCCATAAATTTTGACAAAATATTTTGACTTTTTGGAGAACATTGATGCGGTAGATGCAAAGTAACTCCTGAATGGCCATGTCCACAATTCATGTTGAAATTCAATTTTGTTCATGAATTGCAAAAAGTGATTAGATTTATGCATAACAACATTTTTATGCCTCAGTAAGAAAANGAATACATAATTACCCTAAGGTATTTAATCACAACCAAAATACCCTAGGGAATTATATCTGATGGAATAAAGTGCACTAGTGTATTCATTCCTTGTGAGTAGAAATCAACATAATCTGGAAGATATTCATCAAGAATGAATTTACGCTTACACAATCAACTTATCAATTGTTAAAACTATATAGAATTCTGTTTTCCACATTTCCATAAATTTTGACAAAATATTTTGACTTTTTGGAGAACATTGATGTAACTCCTGAATGGCCATGTCCACAATTCATGTTGAAATTCAATTTTGTTCATGAATTGCAAAAAGTGATTAGATTTATGCATAACAACATTTTTATGCCTCAGTAAGAAAAAGTCAGGGGCATATTTTTTTGTCTTTACCCATATTTTTCTGTTTGTCCATACATCTTTATGAATAAAAACACATGTCATTGTGTTTTAGCAGGGTATCATATGTGTCTTACTGACACAGGTACCTTGCATGAGGACATGTCATCCTCTAGTTATTACATTTGTCAGCTGATTTGTCAAAACACACCATCTAATAATAAGCATGATAAGACTTAACAGATCCCATAAGCCTCCAGTTGTGAAAAAATGCAATTGTTATGTAATTGCCATGATTAAAATTTCCTTTTTAGGAATGTGAATTTCAATTTGTGAGGGAGGCATTCATATTTTGCAATTAGTTAAAAAAAAAAAGATTATTCCGGATTTTTTGAAAATCTTTAAAGTGATATACTTTGTATATGTATCCAACAATTAAAAACAAATAAAGTGCATTAATATATTACAATATGTTGTTGGATATCTGAATTGATTATTTAAAGGATTCAACTATTTCTACCATCAACAGTTTAAGATATATATAGCAAAGAATACTTAATATTCAAATCAAGGTCCCATGAGGGCATGTATATAAAACAGACAGCGTTGATTTGAGCAGTAATCCTGTCAAGAAAAAGTGAATCGCAGATTGAGTTATTAAGACTTCTTTGTTTTTCAGATAAGGTAATTGTTTGTTTGTTGTATGTGTGTATTTATGTATTTTTATGCACAGTCAAAAAAGAATTTGAATAAAAAAAGAATATTGAGAATATAAGTATAACAGAATTTTGATGGTCATTGTGTTAATTAACCTATAATGTAAGGTTTATCATGAAGCTTTATTAATTTTGATTTTTTATGCCCCCCGGATCTTTAGATTCGGGGCATATTGTTTTTTTCTCTGTCTGTCTGTCTGTTTGTATGTATGTCTGTCTGCAACTTAAAACAGCTGGCTCATAAATTTTGAACCAGATGTGATATTTGGTATGTGCATTTATCATATGAAGCTGAACAACATCATGCAAATTTCACTAAGGTCAGATCAAAGGTCAAGGTAACAGAGGTCAAAAGCTCAAAATCTAGATTTTGCTATAGCTCATTAATAACAATTGCTAGAGGCTTGATATTATACATGTGAATAGATCTAATGGACCTTAGTACAAATCCACCAAAAAAAAAAATGGTTCAGGTCAAAGGTCAAGGTCATCGAGTGCAAATTTGAAAACTTTAACAAAAACTTTAACATTGCCTATATCTTTTCAACCAGATGTGATAGGACCTTTATATTTGGCCTGTATATTGAACATATAAAGCTGAACACCATTATGCAAATTTCATTAAGGTCAGATTAAAGGTCAAGGTCACAGAGGTCAAAAGATCAAAATCTAGATTTTTCTTTTATGTCATTAAGAATTATTGCAAGAGGCTTGATGTCCTATATGTGAATAGATCTAATGGAACTTAGTACAAATGTCTATTATACCTTAATTTATTTCTAGTGATATTGCAATTTTTAGCATTAGTTTTGTATTGTATTTGTAGAAATGGTTGCTAATGGGGGCATAGTGTTTCACAAACACAACTAGTTCTAATTGTTAACTGGACTTGAAGTCAGGGTAAAAGGTTTCCAGTTTAGGCAGAGTTTGTGTTTGACAGGTTACATGTTTAAATAAGGTTCATTTTACACTGGTTTCCACTTACATTAGGGTTCAATTTAGACAGATAACCTGTTTAGTGGGGGTACAGTTTTGAAATAATTCATGTTAATTCAGGGATCAGTTTAGACAGATTTCCAGTTAAGATAGGGTTCACTTAAGACATGTTTCCAGTATAGATAGGTTTTAAGCTTAATCAGGTTTCACGTTACACAGGTTTCCAGTTTAGACAGGTTTCCAGTTAAGACAGGTTTCCAGTTTAGACAGGTTTCCAGTTTAGACAGGTTTCCAGTTAAGACAGGTTTCCAGTTTAGACAGGTTTCCAGTTTAGACAGGTTTCCAGTTGAATCAAAGTTCAGTCTGTCCATTCCTCAATGCATCCAGACATTCAAGTCTCTTTCCAATGATAACAGTCATGTTTAGGCAATTGTGTTTAGGCTATAAGTTTTAATCTCATTTGGCTATATTGCCATCACTTTATGTCCATTGTCAGTTTCCATCTGTTACAAACTTCTCATTCATAGATCTTTTCCACTGAGATTGCTGAAACAATTGGGCCCAAACTTTGATCTTAAACCTCCAGGATTATATTGCTGTTAAGAAAAAGCACAGAGAGTGGTATCTGTCTCCCTGATATGAAGTTAGAAATATTATCCATGCATTTCATTGCTTGATTACCAAGGTTATTAAGATGTAATTGATTCTCACAGGATTATTTTATGTTAAAAAGCAAAGTTAGTTGACTTTAGGCAACAAATAGACAAAAAATACTACTAAGATATAAATCTTTGTAGACACATTTACTAATATACCTATATTTAATTACAAATTTATGTTGTTTTAATGTGCAATACCTAAATAGTGACTATGAGGTGTTGGTACAAAGACTTAAGTTCTGGGGACATCTCAATAAAACATATATCAAACAGAGAGATGCTGTACAAGTTTATATTTCCCCATTATATATATAAATTATTTCGACCTCACAGGTCTGAGTTTTTTAATTGGTTTAGAATCATTCGTCAACAGTTGTAAATGTAGCTTTCTTTAGTTTGGTTATCAGTAGGTAATCAAAATGACCATCCACAAGTGAAAATGAGTTATAAAACAACAATAGAATTCTGCAGGAACAAAAGATTTGTAACAACGGCAGTAGAATACCGAAGGAACAAAGGAGTGGAATTCACAAAAATCAAGTCCAAAGACATGGCCAAAATGAGAACACAAAAAACGTCGTCAGACACAAAAAACAATGACGTCAGACACACACAAAGCACAGAAATAGAAATCACAACATTCAAAACAAAGGCACTCACAGTGTGAACTCCAGTGAAATTGAGAGT
>MJUU01045451.1:99862-118967 GCA_002080025.1 Modiolus philippinarum
CAAAATCCAGAGACATAAAAAAATTGAGGACAAGCATAGACACAAGATAAAATAAATTAAATTCATAATTACAGCACTCAAATTGTCATCAAACTTTCAGTGGCATCAGATGATGTAGATAGGAAAGCATTTTCTTCATCATATAATGGCATTCGTCACACCTTCAGTGATTCAATTCAAGGAAAACTCTCTGTAGAGTCAAAACCGTAATGTCATATATCTGTCAATGATTTTGTGGTACTGGCCATAGGCTGGGACATTTTAGCAAAGGCTTCAAACATATGTCTTGACTCAGCTGAGTTTTTGTTCTTAAAAAATAAAACTGTAGAAATACATGCTGGAAAGTCATCATGTATAAATCATATGCTGGAAAGGTAGGTATGTTGCCTCTAAGGATGGGAAAGTTCACAATTTGGAATGGGAACAGAACTGGAAGTTCAATTGGACTTCAATGAAACCCAAAATACTGCCTTAACCAAATATGACAATTCTGAACTTAGGAACCAGTAAGCTGATTAAGTCAGATTAAACCAGAAATCTGCTGGAATATCTGTTTGTATAGTTGTACCGTTACCAGTACCTTTATATTTTGAACCTGGTTAAGCTGACTACCTGTTTATACTGAACAAAATCTTTGCCTAATCAGTTTAGACAGGTTCCAATGTACAAGCTTAAGGGAATCTGTCTGATTGGATGTTGTACTATGGGACGGTAAAAAATTGTCTGATTATTCATTTTGTTACAATACATGTATTAAGGTTTAAAAATTAGTATCCTATATAAAATCTGTCTTTTGGACAAAAAAAAATTACATGAGATTTGAAGGATTACAGAATACTATAGAGGTTTCTCTTTACATTGACTTAGCTTTATGAGATTTCATTTGCCTAGACAAAAATGTAATGGTACAAAAACCTGTACCATATACAATCAGAATTATGCAGTGTATTACACAGTCTAAAGAATCAGTTTAAGACTCAGAGCTGCAGATTCAATCAGATTTATTAATCATTTAACAAAACTATGTTTATTATGCAATGATAAGTCTTAAATTTGTTATAATCCATATGAAATCCAATAATTTTATGGTTAATATGGTCATTTGATATCTTTGAAATATATAACAATTTCTCAGTAGTTTTACTATTTTTTACTCCAGATTTAGTGTAAACAATGAGTATGAGTGAGATTTCAGAGAATGAGGAAAGTGGAAATGACATAAGAATTGGTTACAAGAGGGAACCAAGTAAGAGGTAAGGAAAAATAATGGGCTAATTTTTTTTTGCAGGTTGCAATTTTGAAATGTTCATTTTACTTGAGAATCTACCAAATGTTTGTTGTGGTAGTGCAGTCTGTCAGTATCATTGACAGCTTAAAAATTAACTTATTGTGAAAGTAATGGTATTCAAAGATATCATTTTTTATGGTTTTGTGAAAAATGTTTACATGTAGTTAGTGGTCTCTCAAACTGGTGCTAGGGGATGTTTTGAACTTTCTATCAGGTATGAGCAAAGCTCATTGTTGAAGGCCTCATGGTGACTTCAAGATGAGGGACAACAATAAAAGCATTGTTTCATTCCATTGCTTGTTTTTACCACATATTTGTCTCATGCATTTACTCCAAATCCTTTTTTGATTATTCTGTATATTTGTCTTATGAAGCCTTTTCCATTGTCAATTTAGGGAAAATTGGTACTTCTTGGGTTTTAAATTTTGTAGGTTAAGATAACCATGAAATCCACAAAAAATTGCTACCACAAGAACAATAAAACTTTCCCAATACAAATTTTATTCAGAAAGCATTCATTGTCTGACACTAACATTTTGAAGTTTTTATGAAAAGCTTAATTGGGTATTGCTACACCAGTATTTAATGTTCTATGTATTGTTTAAATATTGATTCATAACAGTCGACTTTCAGTTTGATATACCCAGTGGTGCATTTTAATAATGAATATTTGTTCAGGAATGACATTAAATTTGAATCTTTTGTAATCTGTAAAGCTTTGATTCTGAATTACCTTCAGTAATCCTACTGACATTTTGTTGTAGTTTAGTTTAAAACTTATTCCATTTCTAAATACGGTCAAACTTAGTTGGCTCGAACACCCAAGGGACCAATGAAAACAGTTCGAGTTAGAGGAGTGTTCGAGCTATCGAGGTCGAACTATGTTTATACTTCAACAAAGGTACCAGAAAAAGGGTTTGAGTCATCCATGGTGTTTGAGCTATTGCAGTTTGAACCTTGGAAGTTCAGCTGTATACCAAAATGGATAAGACACAAGTAAAGCATATCTACGTGTAGCAGTTACACAGGGGTCTGATATAGCATTATGTAAACCTGAGATCCTACCAGAAGACATTGTGGATTTTGCTCCAAAACTATCGGGAGAACACCATCCTTGAACATCTAAATGAATGAAGATCCTTCTGTCAAAACCTTAACAGAGGTCGAAGGAAATTAACAATTTTATGACATTTAATGTCAATTTCTAGAAATATTCTGTTGTCATTTGACTTTTTTTCTAATTAAGTGTTGCTTAAGATAGTTTCTATTTTGTGAAATATGCCTCTTTCAACCACTAATATTTTAATGGGGACTCAAATTTCCCGAAATTCTGTCAATTCTTCTCCAAAATTCATGGCAGGAAAATATTTTACAAGGACTCTGAAAGATAGAATAAAAAGATAACAGGAAACACCTACATTTGTACAATGGCCGAAAAACATAATCACATGCCACAATGTACCAAGGAACTGCACAAGAAAAAAACACAATAAAAAACAAAAGACAAAGGTAAACAACGATAGGAGCTCATGACTGTCGGATTTGGTACCATCACTAGCAAAAGCCAGAGGTAGGGTTAAACTGGTCTATGGGTACCAAAACCTCCCCTTTCTTTGTCCCGTTTCCCTATAGTGTAATAAACATACGAATGAAACCCAAAGAAGCTGTTTTTACCTGCCCGACATCCTTTCCGACTTTCATGTGTTCTTTTTGCCATGATCAAAGTCCTGCTTATACACCATTGAGACCGACTATTAACTTATAAAGTCATAATATCTAAATATCTGATAAAGACATGGCAGAAAATATTTCAGTGTGACAATTTTTTGGCATAAAAAACTTTTCTTTTATTCAGTGTCTGTTTTATTTGTCATAATTTACAAGAAATAGAGTTTGGTATATATTGAAATTTTGTTTTACATGTAGTTAAATAATAACCAAAAGAAAAGAAAACACTTTATCAAAAATTAATTGTAGTAAGATTCGCCAGAAGTGCAGATTTGCTGAAATAGGCCATTTGGAAAATAAGTGTTGTTTACAGTAATTAGTTGACAGAATATCACAATGTTCCTATAGAGAAAGCCCAAGAGAGAAAACAAGAAAAAAAATAACTGTTTTATCTTCTGCTCATTGTGAAAATCCTCAAGATCAATGTATTCACACCAGAAACTATGATATTAACAAGTTTCTATTGATACGGCTTCAAAATAATCAGATTTTTAGTAAATCTGATTTCTTTGACATAATAGACCAGTATAGATCTATCATATTATTTTTATATAATCCTATTGCTTGACCATAAATAAAACTGTTACAATGTATAATGTTCCAATAAAAATGTATGCTACCATCAAAATTCTCCCTTTGGATTTTAATTATAACATTTTTTTTTATCAAACACTGGCACAATTTTAAAAGACCTAACAAATACTTTTGCAGTTTCTGCATTTATATGGGTCAGATGCAGTGTAATAAAAAACCTTGCCTCCAGAATGTCTATAGTCATTTTTCATCAACTCTTGTACCTCTTTTCAATTTGCTTTGGTTTTATAATGCCAGGCTCAGAGTACGGTAGAACTTTAGTGCATACAAAGAATTATATTTTTTATTCACTTTCCAATGCAGGATTTAACAATAAATTGAATTCTCAGTAGACAATTGGACTATTCACTATTCCTGGGATGATTGTACCGGCTCAAAATGAACATTTTCCTAGGGCTACAGGACTACCGTTAGAGTCTTAAGCACCTGTTTCCAACCCTGCTTTATCACTCAACAGTAATGTAACTTTTAAATTCTGAATGAATCTTATCCTGCAATCCAATTTTTTTGTGATTCAATTATTTTTGCAATCTTCGTGAGCTTGAAAATATCGCGAAAATAAAACATCTCAAATATTTATTATCCTTAAACAATTTAAGAAGCAGAAGATTAGATGCATTGAACTTGATAAGGAAGGACCAAACACAAAATAGTCAATCTGTCTTATGTTGCCTCCCAAGGGAACTCTGAATGGGGGTCACTAAAGACAGGTGGTCACTTAATACAGGTTAAATCAATATGCAAATCACTACATTGGGATAAAGAAAACTTGGTCACATAAGATGGACTAGGCAGCTTAATAAATGTGATCACTAAGGCAAGTTTGACTGTAAAGTATCCAAGAAAAAAAATTTGAAATTGGTTTGCAGTATATCACTAGTTGGAAAAGAAAATGTAATAAAAATAGAAACTACTTTCTAGCCTGCCTGCATTTAAGAAAATTCAAAGGCAGGAAGGGACTTGTTATCCCTTTTCACCTGTTTGTGACTGCTTGTCTGTCTGTCTGTTTACCATGCAGTCCATGCATACATACTGGCATCACAGACACAATACTTGCTTAACGTCATCCCATCTTGTTTTTTTTTAACATGATACAAACTGGTATAAAGGTGCTAGACTTGGGCAAATATGAAAATTACACATGCATTTCCATTTTAGAAAGTACTTTTAAAGAACTGTGTCTATCCTATAATCAATTTATTAAAGATAACAAACTATAATTGCTTAAGCAAATATATTTTAACTTTTTCACACATGATAGAATTACTAAAATTAAAATCAAAACAATTGTATAATGTCAAATTATTTCTCTTTTAAATATAACTTGCTTATATATATATTGCTTTGTTAATTCTTTCGTAAAATTGACCTAAATTGTAACACAGGAATTACTGACAAAATCAAAAAGTAACTACAGGATTTTATTAGGCTAAAATTTTTATAATTAGATGATTATTTCTTCATTAAATCCCAAGTTACATATCGTTATATTTAGTTTATGGTTATTAATTCCGGCTAATATTTTCTACAAATAGTAAAAAAATCTAATGGGATTGTCAACTCGGATGCTGAGCCAGCTTGCACAACATACTACTATAAATAGAAAATAATAACATTTTAAATGTGAAATACGTTTGTCACCTTTGACCAAATTGAAAAACATACATCCCCGAGGTTGATTGAAGGAAATTACTGTTTTAAAGTGAACATATTTTCATTTGGATATTTTACAAGGCGTTGTCGATATCAAACATGATGTCAGGTTCGGAAAGTCATGTTTCTAACTCAAAAGTAAATCCTCTTTACAGAGTGTTTGTAAATCGAAGACTGATGCTTGATAAAGTGAAGTTTTATGGATTTGACATGGATTACACGATAGCAGGTAAACTACAAATATTTATTCTATAAATCTGTTAAAATGTGTCATAATATAAATATGCACATAAAATCTGTTGCAGTTTTCAAGTTTATAGGTATAGTTGATGAATTCTCCCAACCATAAGGTAAATTCTCCCTACCTGTCTTACAGTTCTGCCTACTTTTCAGAATCCACATTGGGGAATTGATGCATGAGACAACTCTCAGGAGACCATGAAATCTGTAAAGGGGCTTCAAATCCACTTATCCATTGTTTTTTATGCCCCCGCCGTTAGGCGACGGGGGCATTAAGTTTTACCCTTGTCCGTCCGTACATCCGTACGTCTCTACGTCTGTACCTACGTCCGAAATTTTCGTCAAAGATTTCTCAGCTTGTGTATGCAGGAATTATTTGATATTTGGTCCGAAGCTTTGGTATGATGAGTTGTACTGTGTCTCCCCTTTTCAAGTCTGCCGCTCATCTACTTCTTGTTTGCCAATATATCTGTGTGGCGGGGGCATCCGTGTCCCATGGACACATTTTCTTTTATTTCTTTTTAGCATCTTCATGACATTTTGATCATCATGAAATAAAGAAATGACTCTTTTGTTGAGAAGGCAATCATAATTGCTCTCTGAAAATTATAACTTTGATGACTCCCATAGATAGTGATAGTTGGTAGATAAAACTTGCTGCAATAAAAAAATCATGATAATATACATGTTTCAATTCTGTAACCTACCTGAGTGAAAGATTTCAAAATCAATTTATTAACACAATCCAAATTCCACAATGCATTTTATTAATTACTAAACCAAACAGCAACAAATATCATAAGTATAAAGACACTACACTCTTATTTAAACTTTGCACAGTACCATGCTCTGTTACTTGTAGAGGAGGGGTATAGTTTGTTTCAAAGTATTGTGTACCATTTACTGATGTCTCTGCCCCTGGTCCTCATTAAGTCTTTCTATATTCCAATAGTCCTACATGTTAGTGAAAAATAAAGGAGTTAAGGCTATTCTGCAGCAATAACATTAAATTCAAATGTAATGTAAACAAAGGAAATATTTGTCCTCCATATTTTAGACATGTATTACTTTAGTTCTTTTTCACTAATTGGTTTTGATCTTTCCGAAAGGTAAATACTCAACTTGTTGTGTATAAGACCTAATATGGAAGAGGTCAACCAAGAATACTTTACTTATTAAATCAATAATCAAGTTAATGTGATTAGAACAGTAAAAATGTCATTATACTCTTAGCAAACAAAATTTTGCAGGTATCTACCATATAGCGGGTAATTTTTGCGAGGTTCTAATTTTCACTTTATTCGCTAGGTTTTTGGAAATGCGAAAATAAAAACCCACAAAATATAAGTCAGTACATTTTCATAAATGCTTGTCCTCCACAAAATTTTCAATTTACGAAAATTGATGACTGCTAAAATTAAATACCCCTTTTTGAGGAACAAATCACGAAATTTGGTAACCGGGAAAATTATCTGATATACTGTATTTGAATCAGGCTGGCTGTCTGTCATTGGGTCTACACCTTTTGTAAGAACAAATCCTCTAAATCACATTAAAGATTTCGATGAAACTTTACACAAAGGAAGGATACTATATGCAGATGTGCATGAAGGAATAAAATTTTGTCCAACCATGAAGGGGATACAAGCAATTTGTGTAGATACTCTTCCAAAATGTACACCTGTCTAATTTGGTACAATCTTCTTATGCTGCACATTTCACAACCTTTTGTTGTGTTGGTTTTATTTGTATCCATTATTTATCACTTTTGATTCCAGGTTTACTGAATAGATTTAATGTCACCAACACCATATTGATTTGTGTAACTTGCAATATTTCATTGTTTTCCTGGAAGAAGCTATTATGTCATAACACTACATGTTTACTGCACATACTAATTCCAAGATATAAAAAAAACAGTTTGAAGTTTTTAAAACAAGTTGAAGTTTTAAATTTAAATTGATTTATGACATTTTCACACAACTGCAAAATTTTGCAGATAGTATTGCAAAGTTTGCAGTTGTGGTATCTGTCATAGGCATGGTCTGTTGACAAATAATTTTGTTGAGTACTGTATCTTTGATTCTAGGATAAAGAAGATTGTAAAATTTTAGGATAATATTTCTTTACTAAGAAAAGAGATGGGTTTGTGGCCCCTACAGTCTAAGAATAAGGCACCAAAGTGGCCAAATTAGTTGTTTTTACATGTTTGTCAAACGAAACATTTATTGAACATCAAACATGAAAAAGCCCATTTATTTCATTTGTGTCTTTTTAAACAGTGTGCAACCTTTCTAGGACCCAACTGAAGCCTCCAAAAGCCATTGATTTCAGGAAGGAGCAGAAATCTATCCCTTAAGAACATTTAACCGTATTTCTAGGCTTAACTCTTTAAAAAATAAAACTAGAATAATAAACACAACAGAATACAGGTTGAAATGGTTAGACATGCTTAGATCATTGAGGTTTGACCTTAATGAAACTGACATCAGCAGCGGTCAGCTGTGTAAAAGGTCAAATGAAACCAGACAAGATCACTTCTCAGCTATTGTAAACATATGTTTTTTCTCTTTTTTGTATAGTCAGTAAAAATGGGGAATGTTGATGGCATTCAACTGACCATTACAAGATCACAACAAATGCCAGATTACATATGTCATGAGGGTCAGACTGTCACTTATGAGACAGCTGTGATAAGCCAGCTTTGTTTTCTCCATACACTTTGACTTTTATAATGTAATGGTCTCCATATTGCAATTTGCAGCTGATTTTCTGTATACATTTACTAGTTCTAGCATCAGACTAGAAAGATTTTTCATCCTGTCAGTCATGACTGGGAAATTTGTTTTCTTACAGTCCTACAACACTTTTGCTGTACCTTTGTGAGAAAGGTAACCAACAATGGCTATTTTTGGGCCATTCGGACCTTCATATACTATGAATATGTCAGACCTTGACAATTCTTTCAAACACATACAAAGTCATGTACATGTATTAATGGTACATGTACTTGCTAATTCTTGTATTATTCCAACTTTTTTGTAAGGGTTAAAAATGGCTCAAAATCACACTTCACAAAGTGTCCTGTGTTTTCATTTCCCATCTAAGCTTGACTGGTTTTCAAATGATAAAAGGAGCCAAACAGCATTTTTGAGGAGGAATTCTGACAATTCACTTTTCATCCATACTAAACTTGGTTGCAGTTGTTAAAAAAGGTCATTTGATGATTAAAGGATTTAAGCTCATTCACTCATGTTCTAAGATGTCTCCTTTCAGAGTTCTAATTCAATTAAGATTTACACTTGTTTAATGATTGATTGATTGATTGATTGATTATTCTTTTAAGTAATTTATCTGAATTAAAGATACCAGGAAAAAGTAAGATACTTTGAGGCAAAGATATAACCCTGTGTGATATCATTTTGAAATTGACATTGTGAGGGAACATTTTGGACTTTCACCCGGTTAAGTGAACTTGACAAAATTTTGAAATCATAGGTGTCGACCACACAAATGTTATAGTGTTTAAGTGTCTGAGATATAAAATAATATTGTTCATTAATCAAGAGCACTTGGAGTGTTGGCACAAATTTTGACAACTATAAAATATGCCTATTTCCTGTCCTGGGTACATCTAAGTGGTGACAATTGGCGATCAGACTTTGTTAAGGGTTATAATTTTATGAGTCTGTAAATAGATGAGGATTATGTGATATATGCCGCTTAGCTGTCAGATGGTAAAAGCCTTTGATAAACGGACTCCATCTAAATTTACAGGTAAATTCCACAGGTAAAAAGCGGGAAATCCAGGTCCAGGTGTCTTATGAATACACTAAAATTCTTAATGCATGCAAATAATCCTGGGGTCATAAACATTGACCCGGATTTTGCTAGTTTCTGTGTTGTTTGACTAGAAATAAAATTTCGGTTTATAATTCTATACCGTATGCACCTATCTGCATAGGACAGGTATCATTTAATATTGTCAAATTCAACAAATTTTTTTCCAACAAATGTTTTTTGCAGTATAAAAATCTCTTTATGTGAAATTTGAATAAAATCGGTGGGAAATTTGCATGAGGCTTAGAAAATAGTTATTTTTTCCATAAACAAATTTGAGTGAAAAATTGAAAGAATATGCATGTATGAAATTGGGGTTATCTTTTATTAATAGGAATAAAATTAAACTTATCCATTCACAGAACATGTTATTTATACGACCAATGATTCATCAGAATTTCTTTATTTAATTTTTTTGTCACAGTGTAGGTGTCTGTTTTGGCAATACATAACAGGAAATGCTTTATTTTGAACCAGTCATGTGGAAAATAACATTTCTCAATATACATCTTCTCTTTTGTGTATCATTTTAAGAGGGTCGTTTGATATTTTATATTCTGGAATGATATTGACGAATTCATTTAATAGACCCGCTCTTTGACAAAGCTTCATAAATTTGATATAATCAAGTATTAAGTACCAATATTTATATTTTCTTTGATCATTTTACGAACATCCTCCCCTTTTTCTACCCATCTCATGTATAAAAATTATTGAAATTCGATAAAAAGATTTTTTTTCTGTTTCGAGTTGTTTCTTTAAATGTTATGGAAAAAAAGATCAAAATAAAAAAAAACATAAATATTATTTTTAATTTAGTTTAACTTGCATCACTTAATATTTAGGTTCATAGGAACACAATATTAATATGGTCTCTCTTCAGTGACTATATTCGTAACTTGCGGTATTCGTGTGATTTCGTGCTTGTATATATTTATTTACAATAAGTTAACCTTTAGATCTTTATTTCCATTCAGATTAATTAATTTTGCACCTACTAATGTGAAAAACATCACAGTTTTTTTCAGATTTTCAATTAGTAGGAATAAAATTAGAAATAGGATGGATAGCCAGGAAACAACTTGTAGATCAATGAACAATCCTTTAATCAGGACAACGAGAGCATTTTACAGTACAGGAGTAAAACTGCACTGTACTTAGCACATTTATGATAGCCCATCGCAGTCAAAACAGAAATATGAAGGAATTAGCTCAGTTCTTGTAAATGTGAGGAATAGAAAGAAAAGACAAAATTTTCCTCTGCCCCTAATATCCTGCATTAAATGTACTACAAATGAGAAATATACAAGCAAGGTGCAATTAAATTCAACGAGTAAAAAATTTTTCATTTAAGTATTGATTCATATTATGTCAGAGTACCATAAGGTAGAAGTCCACTTTCAAGTTGACCTACAAAGATAATGTGCTCAAAAGAATTTGTTGAAGATTTGCTTATTTGCCTATACTTTAATTCTTGTTTTTCCAGTGTTCCAAACAAAACAAGTAACTTTTTGATATCTTTATTTTTGTCAGTGTCACAAAAGAATTTCTATGTCAATTTTAAGGAAACAAGCTGACAGACAAGCTTCTAGCTGTGGAACTGTAGCACTTATGGTCCTTATGCTGATTTTTAGTTCTGCTCAACGAAGTTGAGGGGGACTATTGGAGTACCCCCCCTGCGTCCTAGTCAGTGCCACATTTGGGTATATATCTTGGTAGCTATGCAGGGTAGAGTCATCAAACTTTGCATGCAGGTACATCTTGGGCTTTCTCACAGCCTCAAAGAAAATTATGTCTCTCTGACCTATATTTTCCGCTTGAGTGGCTTTCATTTAAATTTACATCCACGCTCATATCTCAGTAACTATACATAGTATGATCATCTAACTGTGCATGTGCATGCATCTCTGATGGTAGGTCAGCATCTAGGCAAAATTAGGTCACTTTGACCTACATTTTCCACTTGAGTGACTTACATTCAAGTTTACGTTCGAGTTCAGATCTCAGTCACTGTACATGGTAGGATCATCTAACCTTGCACATGCATGTATCTCTGATGATAGGTCAGCATCCAGGCAAAATTAGGTCACTTTTACCTATATTTTCGGCTCGACTGACTTATATTCAAGTTTACCTCCGAGTTTAGATCTCAGTCACTGTACATGGTAGGATATGTAACCTTGCACATGCATCTCTGATGGTAGGTCAGCATCCAGGCAAAATTAGGTCACTCTGACCTACATTTTCCGCTTGAGTGACTTACATTCAACTTTATGTCCGAGTTCTGATCTTGGTCTCTGTACATGGTAGGATCATCTAACCTTGCACATGCATGTATCTCTGATGGTAGGTCAGCATCCAGGTAAAATTAGGTCACCTTGACCTACATTTTCTGCTTGACTGACTTACATTCAAGTTTAGGGACGAGTTCAGATCTCGGTCACTGTACATGGTAGGATCATCTAACCTTGCATGCACATGCATGCATCGCTGATGGTAAGTCAGCATCCCAGCAAAATTAGGTCCCTTTGACCTACATTTTCCGCTTGACTGACTTACATTCGAGTTTACATTCGAGTTGATATCTCAGTCACTGTACATGGTATGATCATCTAACCTTGCACTTGCATGCATCTCTGATGGTAGGTCAGCATCCAAGCAAAATTGGGTCACTTTGACCTACGTTTTCCACATTAGTGACTTACATTCAAGTTCATGTCAGGGATCAGATCTCGGGTACTGTACATGGTAGGATCATCTTGCATGTGCATGTGCATGCATCTGTGATGGTAGCTCAGCATTCAGACAAAATTAGGTCACTTTAACCTACTTTTTATGCATAAATGGCTTCCATTAATGTATACATCCGAGTTCATAGCTCAGTAATTGTACATTGTTGGTTCAGGTAACCTAGCATATGCATGCAATTTTGATAGTATGTCAGCATCCAGGCGAAATTTGGTTGCTGCGACAACGTGCCATAACGAGGCAAACTTTGTAATTGTTGATTACCTATGTTTATGAAGTTGCAAACCATAGACCACAAATAGAAAAATGCATAAAAAGGACCTATAGAGCTAAGGTTCTGCGGCTTAATAGCTTCTTGAACATAGTTTTAGATCTGATGTAGGTCCACTTGTTGTTTGAAGTTAGTACCAGAGCAACATATGTCCGATGAAAAACTTACCAAGTTAATTTAAGTTGAATTTTACTTTGATATTTAAAAAAAATATCAAAATTTATGGGTATTCATTTAGTTTGCATTCTTTTGCTTCATATTGGACATTAAATAGCTGTTGCTTCCATTGGACACATTCTGTCTCTAAAAAAGAACACTTCCTGCAAACTCTCCTTCATAATCTTACATAGAGGTACTGTACAATAAATTAATTAAAGAAGCAGGAAGCAATTTTAATGATGTGTTACACAGATAAGGAGTCTTGGTGCCAAGTTGATAATCACCCAGTCATACTACTACTATACTCGTACTTGGTTTTTCAATTAAGCCGATTGTTTTTATGTAGACTACAAACATTTATACAGTATTTAGACCAATATTTAGGTAATGTGTAACTTTTTAAGTAGATGAGCGTCAATGGTTTTTTAATTAAGCGAGTATTTGTCTTCAGATGATTAAGATTTTGGTGGTTTGCTAGGACGGACATCTTCATCAACGCTTAATTGATCTTCTCCACGTCAGCTGTTTGGGTTTACTTCAAAGTCATGACGCAATTGAAGTCTTTTTTGTGTTTTTTTATTTTTCGTTACATTGTCAGGTGTTCGGGGAACGTATACATTGAAGTAAACGTAAAAAGGATATTGGATTAGGATTTAGATAATCAAGCTAAATGCATTTTATATATTGTGTACTAGAAGTCACTATGCCCTGTAATAGTTCTTTAAACTGTTGAGTGCTTGTATATCCAACAAAGTTTGCAGAGAAAAAATAGCAGACCAATTAATTTTAATCAGTTGTTTCCTGTAAACATTGTGTTATCTATCATGAAAATTCATAAAAATATGAATTTATTAGCAATAAAATATAATATCTGATGTAAGAGTGGGAAAGATGTAGTAGAATTTTACCCACCTAATGAAAAAGCAAATACACCATCTGGTATTCATGTTGGTCAAGGTGATTCCATTGTAATGATACAAAAGAATATTGTACCTCTGTTTTTTTTGGTATTCTATAATTTTGGTCCCTTTCTCCAGCTCCTCTGCATGGGGTCCTTAGTTTAGATAGTCAATTTGCTGTTTGTTTGTTATTCTTCTGTCCATTTCCAGTTTCAGACCTGTCAAGTGTCACATGATTCCTTTGATCTTTTGATTTTTAGCTCACCTCACGAAGTCCGCGTCTGGTTAGTAAGAATGGTTAAGGTCCATTCCTGCTTACTGACATGCCCCACATCAAGCATATTGGTATGCCTGATGCATTTTGGGATGACGACTGGAATGCATGCTTCGGATGCTGTCTCTGACCTACATTTTACGCATGAGCGACTTGGTTAGGTAGAATGGTTAAAGTCCATTCTCGCTTACTGACATGGCCCACATCAACATTATTGTAATGTATGATGCATTTTGGGATGACAACAACAATGCATGCTTCGGATGCTGTCTCTGACCTATATTTTATGCATGAGCAACTTGGTTAGGTAGAATGGTCACTTTGACCTATATTTTCCGCTTGAACAACTTACATTCAAGTATACGTCTGAGTTCAGATCTCAGTCACTATACATGGTAGGATCATGCAACCTTGCATATGCATGCATCTCTGATTGTATGTCAGCATCAATGCAAAATTAGGTCACTTTGACCTATATTTTCCACTTTAACAACTTACATTCAAGTTAACATCTGAGTTCAGATCTCAGTTGCTATGGTAGGATCATTTAACCTTGCATATGCATGCATTTCTGATGGTAGGTCAGCATCAAGGCAAAATTAGGTCACTTTGACCTATATTTTCCGCTTGAACGACTTACATGCAAGTTTATGTCCGAGTTCAGATCCCAGTCACTATACATGGTAGGATCATGTAACTTTGCATATGCATGCATCTCTGATGGTAGGTCAGTATCCTGGCAAAATTAAGTCACTTTGACCTATATTTTCTGCTTGATTGACTTACATCCAAATTTACTGAAGAGTTCAGATCTCAGTCACTGTATATGTTAGGATCATGTAAACTTGCATATGCATGCATCTCTGACAATGTGCCATAACGAGGCGAACTTTGTAATTGTTGATTACCTATGTTCATTTCTTGATGGCATAATATGAGTATCTTAATGATGAGCATATCAAGATCTAACTGCTTGGGAATTTTGACAAAAATCTAAATACATGTATAGCAGTAATTGGAATTAGCTGTCAGGTTCTGTTTTCTTAACTTAAAACATTGGGAGTTCGTGGACATGGGTTTTAGGGTTTCGCTTCAGGGTGTTTATACCCTTACTTTATTCAAAGTCATTTTTTGTCAAGACTTCTATACATTTGTTCAATTTTCATGTTTTTCATGGTGCTTTTTGCCTAGTCCTATGTAAAAAAAAACTCTCAAGTTAATAAGATCATGTGTTTATGCAAAAAGTGTCCTGTTGGTTGCTATTTTAGAAGTTAAATTTTCAGTTTCAGTTTAGAACTTTCTTATAGTAATGGCATTTATATTATAAAAACTGCTTTGAAATATGGTCACCAGTTAAAAGAAAAAACAACATTCCAGGTCGACAAACAGAAGAATGATTTATTTTGACATTCATTTCATTATGACTGTCCTGACAAATTTACATGACCACAAAAACTGAATTAAAATAGTTGTTGACCAGGAATTTATTCTAAAATTCGTTCTTGAGGGTAAATTCATTATTACATTTGTTATATCGGATAATATTTAGCATATTTTTGAAAATAAACACCTGTTGCTTATTTAAAAAGGTCAGCAAGGTAGATTCAGAGCTCTTATATATAAAATGAGAAATTGCTTTTGTGAAATAAGGTTAACAAAGTTTCCCTGTTAGCATCAATGGTTGTAGTTAGGTGGGATCCTTAAGCGATGACATCATGACGACGTCTTCCTGCTTGTAACGTAAGCACGAAACTGAAGTACAACAGGCCACATTGTTGTACGCTGACTGTTAAAACAAATTTCAATCTTTGAACTCAAAGTAGGAGTACGTCAAGGAGATTAATTCACACTTCAGTTATTTTACAAATTCTTTGTGACTTGAGTAATCTTTAATGTTCTTGTATGTCAGATTTGAACAAAGATCATCAGCTTGTAACCCTGGAATTTTAGAACTAATGAAATGATAGATAGACAACACCAAAAAATCATGTACGTCATTTATAATGTTTGTCAGAGAGTTATGAATCGGCTAAATTATGTGTGAAAATTTTAGAACTGAATGTTAAAGTTTGAGTGATTGCTGTAGTAAACATATAACACAGGTGAATGTTTTGTAATTTTTCTCTTATTTAAAACCTCAAAGAAAAATTTTGAGTTCATATTTTGGTATAAAACTGGTATTTTGATCGGTCCCGAGTCTTTAGATGCTTTTTTCCAATCGATAACTTTAATTTAACGTAAGGTTACAAATTGGTATGATATTTTAGCAAAATGTTCTTATGCACAAAAGAATGGTTGGAATCAGTTTTCTGTATCACATAACCTGTTTCTTTTTCTTTAAAAAGGGGAACAAATCAGGTGTTTCATTACAATTTTTGTAGGTGCATTTCATTCTTACAAGTCATGTAGCCTTGACTTCATCTTCATTGTAAGGCACTTCTAGTTCATCTGTATTTTTGATACAATACTGTACACCTGACCCTGACCTCAGTTTCAAGCTTGATTGAGTGATCATAAAAACTTGGAACTTGATGTACATGTTATGATTTGGTTTACACTGGTCTTTTTATTATACGCCACGCAAACAAAGTTTGGGGGGTATATAGGAATCACCTTGTCCGTCTGTCTGTCTGTCTGTCTGTCTGTCTGTCCATCTGTCGGTCCAAGTACCTTGTCAGTGCATGTTCTCCTAAACAGCTGCTTGGATTTTGATGAAATGTTACACAGTTGTAGTACACCATCTGAAGATGTGCATGAAGTAATATGGTGCTGCCCGAAATTTTTAAGGGGAGATAATTTGTCCTTGAATATTTTCTGAAAAAAGGGGGAGGCAAACCTTGTCAGGGCATGTTCTCCTAAACGGCTGCATTGATTTTGATGAAATGTTATGCAGTTGTAGTACACCATCTGAAGATGTGCATGAAGTAATGAGGTTGCTGCCCGAAATAATTAGGAGGAGATAATTCATCTTTGAATATTTTCTGGAAAAGGGGGGAGGTAAACCTTGTCAGCACATGTTCTCTTAAACGGCTGCTTGGATTTTAATGAAATGTTACACAATTGTAGTACACCACCTGAAGATGTGCATGAATTAATATGGTTGCTGTGTGAAATTTTGAAGGGGGATAATTTGTCTTTGAATATTTTCTGGAAAAAGGGGGAGGTATATCATTTTGTCCACACTTGTATTATGTCCACATTTGTACTATGTCCACAACTGTATTGTGTCCACATACACTTAAATTTACACTTGCCATATTGATTCAGGGTTCAATTAGTGGGGGTATACCTGGCTGCCATTCAGTGTCAGCTCTAGTTTTCTCAGGGTTCAGTTTGGACAGGTTTTATTGCAGTTCTTTTGTGTTGTTTATTTTCATTAGTAAAGTAAGAATTTGCAGAAATTAGGGGTATACCTTTATTGCCTCTATGCAGTATAGTTTGTTAATTAATTAAATAAGACTGCACTAATCTATACTGACAAATTAGTGCTTTTAACAGCAGGCTTTGATGGAAAGGTCTTGAAATACATTAGGATGTAAGAAGTTGAGGAAACTAAGATAAAATGATTTAATTATCTCAATTTTCTTACATTGAGTGGTAATCAAACTAAATAAAAAATTTAGGTATAAAATCAATATGTTACTGACCTTGTTTTTCAGGCAGAAACTTTTCTGATACAATGAAACCTTACCCTGACTGAACGGAAACCCTGTTCAAGCAAAGCACAATGTAAGGACCCTTTCTATCAATTTCTATTTTTTCGAACCTGTGTAAACCAAACACCTTCTAAACCGAACAAATGATTTAGTACCAGAGGTTTTCTCTTTAAAGACAGGTTTCACTGTTATAGATTTTTAAGAAAACGAAATATGAAACAGAAATAAGGGTATCTGCTTTTATATTTTAGGGTTTCTCTCGCTTAATTCTAACAAATTATCTCCCTTTAATTATACAAATGCAACAAGTTGTGTTGGGTAAAATTTCTTTTTTTTTGACTGGAACAGTTTGTTAGCATAACACTTAAACCACTCAACAGAATTTCATAAAACATTGTAGTTATGGTTATTGTGGAAAAAATATGAAGAAGTCCATATTCATGTGATATTTTTTTTATATTTTGGCTGATTTTGAACTCAGATCGAGGAGCATGATATCTTGTATCGTTAACATTTCTATTTATTGAGGGGTATGCAAACTTGTTCACCCCTCTCTAATAGTTGACTTATTCAGCATCACATTTTAAAATTTAGTTTGTTTGATTAAATGTGTACTCAGTAAATTTGCTATATCTGACAACATTTGTATAGTGGATACCAAGCCAGAGGTACAAGTGTTTTATCTAATGTGCAACCAAGCCGGAGGTACAAGTGTTTTTATCTAATGTGCAACCTAGCCCGAGGTACAAGCTGTTTTATCTAATGTGCACAGTAGATGTGCAATTTTTAGACCATCTGAACCATTCGTAAAATTTGAATCTTTCAATATATGCTAAGCAACCAACGTATGTACTCGCCATTCTGCACTATCATAGTCTGCTGAATCATGCAGAGGAATTTTTACTGTTGAAACTAAAGCTATGAGTAAACTCCGTAAACCTTTTGTTTACATTCTAGATCTTTACTATTTTGTATGAGGAATAAAAAAATCATTTCAAAAGTTTGGCATTTGATAAAATCTGTTTTGGTTTCTGTTTATTGTTCAATTTCTTTTCAGTTACCTGTTTGCATGTTGCAGTTAGCAACACCTGTATTCACACCTGAGTTTTAAGGTGATTGGGGTTATCATTTGAACTTTTCGGTGTTTTGTGTAAAGTACATTTTTTACGATGTGGTAATCGATAAAAGTATGAAATTATTAAAATACACAAAAATTAACGTGTACTCGTAGATTTTGTAATTCATAAGCTATAAAATTTCAAATTGTTTTTGTTTTGTGCTATCTATTGATGAAATGATTGACTAATGCGGAGACAAGATGGAATGATAACTAAAACGTATTTTTGTCACTGAAATTTAAAACTCTCAGTCTCTTTCCATATATAAAAAAATGTACTCCACCCTTCAACATTGTATAGAGTTAATAGGATGACAAAGATATCATGGATTGATGGACAATTTTATCTTTTTTGGATCATGATAATAGCTTGTCATCTTCAGAGAATAAACAATTTTATTTTTGCTTTTTAATTGATCAATTACAACCTTTTAAGGTTTACTCCTCAATTTGAAAATAAGTATTATTTCAGATAAATGTATGTTTTTTCTTCTTGTTTTTGTCCTTTTTTTGAAAATTGACAAAGCAGTAATGTTGTTAAGATAGATTGTTGGAACTAATTTTTAGAAGTGACTTAAACTTTGGCAGGAAACTAAACTCCTTTAAATTTTTATTAGGTTTGGGCCTTTATAAAAAAA
>MJUU01045451.1:128449-148208 GCA_002080025.1 Modiolus philippinarum
TTAACATCCATCTTGACAGCCGTAAAAGAGGGCCTTCAAAAATATTGTGATACTAGCTTTTCAAGAAGTGGTGTAAATGAAATGTGGATATTAAAAAACTCTAAGGATCTGCTTGACATCTTAAAATCGAGATCATTATCACACTGTAACAGCATTAAAACTATTGATTTTTCCACGCTTTATACTACAATTCCCCATGAACAACTGAAATCACGGCTGAAAAATATAATTCATAGATGTTTCTCCCGCAAGAACGACGAACAAAGATATAAGTACATTGTTAGTCAGAGAACAAGCATACTTTGTGAAATACGACTCAGAATCACAGAAAAAATATACAGAGGAAGAAGTGATTAAAATGTTAGAGTTTCTGATGGACAATATATTTGTCCAGTTTGGAGGACTATCGGAATTCCAATGGGCACAAACTGTGCACCTCTTTTAGCCGATCTATTTCTCCACTCATATGAAGCTGAATTCATCGAAGGGCTTCTTCAAAATAAAGATAAAAAACTGGCCCAGTCCTTTAATTTCAGCTTCCGTTATATAGATGATATTTTATCACTAAACAATCCTCGCTTTGGTGATTTTCTTCATCTTATCTATCCAAAAGAGCTAGAAATTAAGGATACTACAGATACTTCCACATCAGCCTGGTTCCTTGACCTTCATCTTGAAATTGACAAAAGAGGTACACTACAAACTAGGCTATATGACAAACGCGATGACTTCACTTTTCCAATAGTCAACTTCCCCTTTCTTTGTAGCAACATTCCAAAAGCACCAGCATATGGAGTTTACATCTCCCAACTCATTCGCTACTCAAGGGCTTGTGGTCGATACAGTGACTACCTTGATAGAGCTCGGTTGCTTACAAATAGGCTACTTAAGCAAGGGTATGTTGCCCATAACTTGAGGTCATCACGTAACATAAGTTTTACGGTCGACATCACGATCTTGTGGACCGCTATGCGATATCTGTTTCCCAGATGACAACAGATCTTTCTCTTTGCCACTAAAAATTGATTTTCCTCTACCGGATTTGACTTTACCACCGGAGTTGACATGTTCAACACGGCGGGTGTCTTATAAGAAGCAGGAGATGCTTACTCTACCGGTGCACCTGATCTCACCCATGGTTTTTAATTGGGTCCGTGTTGTTTATTTTTGTTTATGTGCGTGTCTTCATTTTCTTTTCTGTGCCGTGCTCATGTTATATCTTCGTTTCTTCGTTTTTCCAACGTTGCCATTGTCCTTGGATTGTTCTTTTGAGACTGACGGTTCAGTTCTCACTTACTTTACCTTTCTTCCCCAGGTATTATCTGATTCGTTACGTGTACATGGTTTGGGTAAAAAGACTCTCCCCCACTCCACAGAAAGTTGCCAGGTATGATGTGTTACCCTCAGTCTTCTTTGTTTCGTTCCATTCCCCCTAAGGATTGATACTGATAACTTGTGAAGGAATTACTTTAATGTCTTGAAACTTCATGAATACTTGTTTACCAGGAGTTTCTTAAGTATATGAGTCTCTGGAGTTATGGCCCTTGAAATTCCAATTTCTAGAATTCAGGATGTGTGGACATAATTACATAATAAATTCAAAGTAGGACTCGAATTTATTGAACAGGTTGGGCGTGACTTAATTTTCTCTGTCTTGTAGGTAATTTTAACAGGAATAATACCAATATAATTGACCCATGACCAGTCAGGTCAATTTAATAGAGTAATATGTAAGAATCTTACCATGAACTTTTATTTTGGGATCAGCTAGAGGTGTAAGTTTTTCTGCCATTGTGTCCCTTGAAAAATCTGCAATCATGAAAGGTTTTCCTATAATCTTTGGTCTGAATTTTATTTAAAATATTTTTTTTTACCAAAGAATAATGAAAAAATATATTGTTCACAATAATTCTGTAAAAAATATTCTCAAGATTATAAGTTCAGTAAATATTTATTTTGTCTCAAGGGGCCTTATTATATAAAATGACATTTTCCTGACATTTTTGAATACTTAAGGGAATCATCCTGGTCTTAGAATCATTTATATGATGTCTAGTTTTAATGTCACAGACTGCTGCAAACATTCAAATTCTTATATGACCTTAAAATGAACTTTAAATTGGGTAACTTGTGTACTTATATTTTGTAGTTGAGCCATAAATATTTGATAAAAATGATTTCAGTAATACATGTAATGTCATTTATCTTTATCCACCACCAAGTTTTGTCATTTTGGATTTGCCTTATAGACATGTAACAGTACAACCAATCGCTACTGATTTCTAAATTTCATGGAGCCCATTGTCATCACTGTTGCCACACAACGTTTAAATACGGGACTTTCGAGATAGGAACTGTTGTGTAATTAAAGGCAGAAATGATAGCCTAACTGGCTTTCTGGATTGCTAAGCCTATTGAAATAAATATATACCACATAAAAACAAACTATTTATGAAATTGAAGTGCATGTATAATTTTTCCTAAATGACAATTCTTAAACTAAATTTTAATTGGCAAAAAACAATTAACTTGAAGCGCTACAATCTATTAAATATAAATCACCCTTAGCTCAACAGTTTTAATTAATTAGTGATTCCATCTCGATGAATGGATGTATTGATTTTTTTTTTGTGTAAAAATAGAGCCTTTTCCGGATTGAACACGATTCAAAAGTCCCGTATTGTGCAATCAGATCTTGTGTAGACACTTAAAAAAGGTGTTTCAGTCTTTCAAACACTCATGTGGAGTTATCTTTATTTGTGAGTGTTTCAGAGACTATTTATTTTTTATAAGTATTGATCAGTATTGGTACTGTGAAGTACAGCTATTTTACTGAAGATCCAGATGTCCAGTGAAGCCATTTGTATATGAATGGAACCCAAACTTAAACAGAAACCTGTTGAAATGAGACTTAACTGTGGTATCTATTTCTATCTATTCATAAAGTTTGACCTTTCACACAGAACACATAACTTACAAATTATTCGGGTAGGTTGCATTACACTGTGTATATTTTTGGAGAAAATAATTGGTTGCAAGAAAGGCCCAAATCGACTGGGACCAGTTGTACTTATTTTTTGGTTAATCTGTTAGGTGGAATGGACAATGACCACAAACATAGAATTGACAGTAAATACTATATTCACATTTATATCACATGGTGAGCTCTGACTTCCACTATAACAGTAAGTAGAGAAATGCCTTCAAAAAACAACATGGAGAAGAAAGATAGACGCAGAGCTAAAGACATGCCACATTTCATGGGATAGAGCAAAGAGATCAGCAAAGAGCCAAGACAGATGAAGGACGGTTTGGAAGCCCTTTGCATGTCCCTTTAGGGGATAACAGGAATAAGTCAACAAGTCATAGAAGATATTATACAGGACATACCTGTAATTTAAAGACAACTCAGAGTAGTACGAAATCTACTCCTGAAAGTTTGAGAAGAAGTCAGCTCCTAAAAGTTTTAGAAGAAATCAACTCCTGAAAGTTTGGGAATAGATCAACTCCTGGAAGTTGGACAACTTTAATGAAGGCTTGGTAATCATCAGAAACCCACGATTCGCTGCGCTCTTGCTTTTCTACTTGTTACGGAAAGTGGTAGCGAGGCGAGAATGCGGACAATCATGGGTTTCAATGGTAAGTGGTAGCGAAGCAATAGCACGGCCAGTCATAGGTTTCCAATGATCAGGCTTGGTATGAGTCACTGTGTTTTGTATAGCTATAAGAATTTTAACATTGATTTGAATCAATCATCCAGCTTTTAACATGATGTTCAATGATCCTGCCAGCAAACAGAGTGGATGTATGAAAACAAAGCAAAAAGTGCTAAACCACTTCTAAAAGTGATCTTTTTCTGTGTATAATGTACCAGGTGAGGGATATATACTTTTTGGAACCACTTGGTTTATATAAAGTTTATAAGAGAAAACAGTTCACTGGCAACTTGACATCAAAGAAGTTTTTTCAACCAATCAAAATAAACTCTTTGTGATTGCCTTAATTAATCTATCTACCATCAATGTATAAATGTTCACTTTAAAACTTAACTTTCACTTTATTTTAACAATCCAGATGTTAGCTCAGTCGAAATTACAAAATAATGGCTTCTAGTCAGTATTGATCTGTTTCTTTTTTTTTCTTTAAAATTTTCCTTTGGTTACAAGAGTTCTACTGATCTATTCTTTGTGCATGAAACCATTCAAAATTGTTTGGATGCAACTGTTTAACTTTTTACAAAGAAGTTTAAATTGTAGCCAAGAACACCCATTTTGTAAATTCAACATGGATGTTCAATTTCTGCAACATTCAAACTAACAACATGCAAATCACGATTTTAGACTAAACATAATTCTAAAGTACAGGAGTGATTTTGTCAGAATTCCAGTTCAAGGGTTTATAGTATAAGCTTTTTACGAAAATTTAGAATAGGATGATCACCATACACATGTGTTTCATTGATGTATACTGACTGTTGATATCACCATGTATCATTATAGCATTTTTAAAAAATAGTAATGGTGTATTACATGATACCCCACCACTTTTCACAAAATTTCAAAGTTAAAAGGGGCAGAACTCAAGAACTATGTGTACCGCTGAGCCCAAAATTATACTTGGCCTGATGTTTTGTGGTTAACAATTTACATACCAAGTTTGAAGACATTTTGTTGTTTCAGTCACAAGTGATGAGTACGAAACCCTAAAATATGCAAAATTTCAAAGTTTCAAGGGCATAACTCCAGAACCCCTTGAACCTCTGAACCCAAAATCGAACTTGACCTGAGTTTTATGGTAAACAACTTACATACCAAGTTTGAAGACCTTATATTATTTCGTTCACAAGTTATCAGTCGGAAACCCTAAAATTCGCAAAATTTCAAAGTTTCAAGGAGCATAACTCCTGAACCCCTTGGACCCCTGAACCCAAAATCGAACTTGACCTGAGTTTTGTGGTAAACAACTTGCATACCAAGTTTGAAGACCTTGTGTTATTTCGTTCATAAGTTATCAGTCGAAAACCTTCAGGGAACGGACGGACGGACACAAGACTGAGGGTATCACATAATGAAACTTTGAAATTTTGCAAATTTTAGGGTTTCCTACTCATAACTTGTGAATGAAATAACATATTGTCAACTTGGTTTGTAAATTGTTTACCACAAAACACAGGCCAAGTATAATTTTGGGTTCAGCAGTACACATAGTTCTGGAGTTATGCCCCTTTTAACTAAGAAATTTTGTGAAACATGGCAGGTTATCATGTAATGCACCATTACTATTTTTAGTTTCTAGCAAACATTCTTTTATATTTTAATATTAGAAAAGTAGACTTTATGTCACACTGATCTATTTCTTTAATATTGGGAGGGAAGGTTTGGCATGACAATAAGTCGGTTTAACCCACCATTTCTTTTGAAATGCCTGTACCAATTCAGGACCATTGCGGTCGACAATTTTTCGTGGTTTCCATAAAATTTGTCTTTTTGCCTCATGGTTTTCGGCTCTTGACAACTCTGTTCAGTAGTTTTGTTATTACACATTTTATGGTGATAAGTAGGTTTAAGGTTATCTCCCAGTTGATGGAGGATCTATTTACTGCACTAAAATTGCATTCACCTTGTCGATTTGAATTTTTTGTTTGCTCGCAAATTATTAAGGTCACATTTTCCTGACTTTGGAATAATGCAGCTTCTAGGTGATAAGTTAACTGAGTCAAGCTCCTATTTTCAGTCCTGTAAGCCCTGTTCTTTCTGAGGTATGAGCTTATAAATATATAGTTTCCACAACAAGAACTAGTTGATTATGAAATTTCTCACATCGAGTTAAATAAATTTTGCAAATGTTTGAAAGCGAGGCTTGCCGAGCTTTTAAACATTTGAAAATTTATTTAACGAGATGTGAGAAATTTCATAATTAACGTGTTTAAGTTGTGGAAACTGTTTCTCTGTTGACTAGACGAAAAACACCGAGGATTATATTCCGAATAAATTTGGCGGGAAATGTCACGAAACTTGTTCTCCTCTCTAAAGAGGAGAAAAAAAATTTAGTGTGGCGTTGAATTTACCAATAGAAATTTCATCGGCATGGCAAAGGGTTCAACTTGTAGTTTGATTCTGAACTACGGTATTGCATATCATTTCTTACATGATGTATCACACATAGTTTGCTACCCTGTTGATCAATATGGTTTCACTCCCTTGTGACCGTCGGAGTTATGTCATACAATAGATTATTATATTTAAATTTTGGTAAGGCCATAATAAAAAAAAAATCCCCAAATTTTCATGATCGTCCCACCTCAATTTTTTTATGTACTTTTAAATTTTGCAGATTTGTGCACATTTCTTTTCAATTTAATGCATTGTTCACTTTTATTGCTTGAAAAAAATAATAAAAAATCCCTGCCCACCCTAACTATTAGCTTTTCAAAGCATCGGTGAGAATCTAAGAATTTTTTTTATAGTAGCTTTGGAGTAAACATGTATAGTAGGCTGTGTCACAGATGTCTTTTAATATATATATATATATATTCACAGTTTTATAATATCATATATATGTCCATGACATTTGTCAGTAACAGATTGTTGTATATAGGTCACAATGATAAATGAATAATTACCTACAGATGTCAAAGGTCATTAAGCATCCAATTAAAGAGTAATCATGGTTGTTTAATGGTAGAGAGAACACATCACTTCTGTTTTGTCTAAGAACTTCATAAGTAACTTAAGGCATACTACACCTATTGTCTGTCCAGACTTGTTAATGGATGTGTTTGGCTAAGGTATGGTCAGTCAGAGAGAATTACCAATCTCATCTAGAACAACTCTGTTATCCCTGCAGTATATATCAAATAGAATTAAGTGCTGTGGTCAGATCATTGGATGGTAGACAGTTTGGTGTTGTTATATGAATATGCTGCTATGACTCTCTGTCCAGTACAAAAAAGCGTTTAAGTTTAGTACAAGTTTCATTTTTGATTTGTCAATGTTTATAGGAGTTGTTCCCCTTTAGAAAATAAAAGTTACAACAAAAGTCTGAATCAATCAAATTGAGAGATCAGTGAGGAAAACCCGTATAACATACATAAATTTAGAATTTAAAATTTCTTGAAAAAACAGTTACATATGATTTAAAGTTTATGTTATCTTCAGTTCAAGTTATATCACATATGATCTAGGGATCTAGTTTTGTCACATACTGTAGTATTTAGAAATCTAATTTTATCACATAAATGATCAGAGCATCAAGTTTTGTCACATATGATATAGAGGTCAAGTTTTATCACATGATGTAAGAATCTATTTTTTGTTGCATCAACTTTTGTCACATATGATTTAAGGATAAAGTTTTGTCATACATTATCTGAGAATCAACTTTTGTCACCTATGATCAACAATCAAGCTTTGTCACATATGATCTCTAAGGATATAGTTTTGTGACAAGTATGATCTAAGGATCCATTTTTTTATCACATATGATGTGAGGATCAAGTTTTGTCTCATATGATCTGTTTTTGTCCAATCATATGATCTGAGGATCAAATTTTTCCATAATTGATCAAAGATGAAATTTTTTCACGTTTTGTTTTGCATAAAAACTAAGGATCAGAATTTGTGGCAGATATTTGAATGTCAGGCTTTTGTTTCAAACCACACACTATGTCTCCTGGTACATACAATTGCAAAAAAAGTACTTAACATGGTTAATGTCTATCATCTCATTACTGTATATTATATAATTGTGCCGGGACTCCCTTTGGTAAACTATCTTCACTGACACACTTCAAGAACACCTCGAATTGTGCATTTTTTTTTTTTTTGCTGTATTTTTTAAAAAAACATAAAAGCTTTCACATGTAAATCTTAAACTGTTATAAAAGCCTGCTGCTATTATAGTACAACTGCTAACATCTGTGCCAGAAATTAATGTTTCCATTCGTTTATAAATCTTCCTCTAACAGTTCCAATATATTACACATATTGTGGGGCTTGCCAAAGAGAATGATAAAGTAACATTGTGAAACGGTATGCAAGTTGAAAATTTCCTGCGTTTATTCAATGACAGAAAAATTAGTTAGAGAGGTAGCAACTGTTGACTGCTATCATTTTCTCACTTTCATGCGCTATTGACAAAATTATGCAAACAATTTGTGCAGTATTTCCTAGTGTTTTTTTCCTTATCTTTGAAATTATCCCTGGAGGATTTTTATGACCATTAAAAGTTACTTTTCTTGTTTAAATATAATTGGCATGAAATTGAAGATTAAGTAGTGAGAAAAATGTATTTTTTGCTCTTATAATAAAGATAGATGAAATGTGTCTATAATTTAAAAAAAAACATCTTTTTTGTGAGCTATGGATTTTTTTTTAAAATGGTTTGCCTCCTGTTAGTTTGGTCATAAATAATATGATGCAGGTTAAGAAAAAGTCATTGCATTGCATTGCTTCAAAAATAATTACATATTTATGCACAGGACATAATTGTTTTAGATCCAAAATGGGTAGGTTTTATCCTAAACATTTTTCAGGACTAAAACAAAAAAAAAACTGTTCCTATCATTCAGTTGATCTTTTGAAAATTCCAATCTGTTTTATTTTATTTATTTTAACATTTTGCATTTATGAAATGGTTTCTTGAACTGAAGAAACATGTCAAAAATATAAATTTCTTAGAAATTGAAAGTTAAATATCCAGTTGATTTCCAGAATGCCAATAAATGTGAAAAATAGTTTGTACCCTTCCCATATCTATGTTTAAGCTGGTGTATAAGAATCACCCATTCTCCAAGGCCCTGTCTGTCTCTCCATTTATCAGTCCACACTTTAACTCCTTAAAACACTTCATGATTTTGGTGAAACTTTCTGCAAATGAAGGACACTGTAGGTAGATGTGCATGAAGGAATATAATTATTGTTTGAGACTATGAAGGGGAGATAATTTGATATTGACTTTTCATACCTTGTAAGCTTGTGCAGTTTCTTGAAAAGTTCAAAAAATGAAGGATGCTATATACAGATGTGTATGGTCTAACATGACAAAGGGATAAAGTTGGCTTTTCGTTTTAAAGGAAATGAGGTGAGTGAGGGTATCCATTTGAAATTTTACTTGGAATTGAGCAAGTGGAAGTTTTTTTTTTAGTTGATTTTTTTACAGTATTAAAATTGACATCAGTGACAGTAAATGACAGGAAAGTAACATCAAACTAAGAACCATAATCTATTTCAGTACTTGTCCATTTCCAAATATTTCTCAGACCATTAGTCTAAGTGTAAATAATTTTATGAGGAGGAAAATCATGTTTTTTTAAGTGTTTGCATTTGTAACATTTTAGCAGTCAGCTGTTCATATTAATAATAAGCACCCACTCATAGTTTTGAAATATTCCTTTCAAAAGTAAAAGCTATTTTGATATCATTTCCTGTTTGAAAAAACTTTTTCCAAGATTTGCAATTTTCTGTCAAATTTTGATTTGACGATAAGGAAATTGTGACATTAAATGGTTTCTGAAACTGTCATTACGATCCTGCCAAGTTATGGTGTAATTTGAAGATAAGCATGCATTTATGCTTGACACAGTAAAGAAAATTTAATGACTGTTTCATATGTTGTAATTGGAACTTGAAAATAAAAACAGTATGGCTTTTGAAGACAACTCAGCAGGTTGACTATGACGATTTCCTCTCACACTTCAGGCAGTCTCCCACTCATCATGCATACTTCAAATGTATACCATGGAATTGTAAATAAACAATTTCTTGCTCATAAGGAAAAAGCATGTGTTTTTTAGCAAGTTTAAGCCCACCAAAAGGTTACTGTCATTTTTGCAGATGTATCTTTGAAAAAAGTGACAAAGGTATTATTACTTAATAGTTTCAGCATAACTTTTGTTCTTTCAAAACAAAAAAAATATTAGTTTGATGTAGCCTGATACTACTTTAAATAATAGAAACTTAGATAATTTTGAGTTCTCCTCAGATAATGGAAGACCAAAGAGCAAATAGAGAATGTTTTATTCTGAGGGTCAAAATCACTTGGAAGGACAGAATTTTGCTATTTATAAAGATATTTTAAAGTTTTTAATTTTTATAATTATTCAAAATATTGGGGTTTTTATATGACCACAAAAATTTTTGAGGTCGTATTATGGTATGGTGCTGTTGTCGTCGTCGTCATCGTAATGTCGTCTGTAGACACTTTTGTTTTTTGTCAATAACTTTAGTTCCAGTAAATCAATCCTTATGAAATTTTAATACAATGATCCTTAGCACAAAAGGAAGGCTTGGAACATTTTTGGTCATTATGGCCCCACCCGTTTTTAAAAAAGGGGCCAAAAAGGGGTAAATTGGGTGTTTTCACATATGTGGCTGTAGAATCTTTATTAATTATCGGATTTTGATGAGGTTTCTTTCAGTGTACTCCTTAGGAAATTTCCAATTTGCAGTATGCCAAAGGATTTCACCTCGCATGTGCCGTTCATGAGATAAAGGAGGCCCAAAAGGGGCAAATTTCAAAAATTATATATTTTTTTATTTTTAGTCCGATTTTGATGCAGTTTTTATACGACCGCAAAAATTTTTGTGGTCGTATATTGGTATGGTGCTGTCGTCGTCGTCGTCGTTGTCGTTGTCGTTGTCGTCGTCGTCGTCTGTAGACGCTTTAGTTTTTGGTCAATAACTTTAGTTCCAGTAGATCAATCCTTATGAAATTTTAATATAATGTTCTTTGGTACAAAAGGAAGGCTTGGCTTAGTTTTGGTCATTGTGGCCCCACCCGTTTTTAAAAAAGGGGCCAAAAAGAGTTAAATTGGGTGTTTTCACATGTTTGTCTGTAGAATCTTTATTATTTATCTGATTTTGATGGGGTTTCTTTCAGTGTGCTCCTGAGGAAATTTCCAATCTGGAGTATGCCAACGGATTTCACGTAACATGTACCGCTCACGAGATAAATGGGGCCCAACAGGGGCAAATCTCCAAAAAAATAAATTTTTTATTTTAATTCCGATTTTGATGCAGTTTTTTTTAATGGATTCCTTGTGAAAAATTAATACGGCGCTCAGCTATTAGATTTTTGATAACTTGTTTCCTTTCCCAGCTATGAGGGGCCGAACGGGGCCAAAATTGCGAATTTGCAGATTATGTAGAATTTATATTTTTCATCGGATTTCAATGGGATTTTTTTCTTTGGATTCTTCTTGATCTAAGCTTTCGGCAGTATGTAAACAGATTTTGTTTAGTTCTTACCGTTTCCGAGCTACAAGGGGTCAAAGGGGCCAAAATTGCAATTTTTCTAAATATGTCAAATCTTTATTTTTCATAGGAATTTTGATTGGATTTTTTTCTTTGGATTCCTCTTGATCTAAGCTTTCAGAGATATGGCAACAGATTTGGCGTGGCTCTTACCGTTTCCGAGCTACATGGGGTCAAAGCCTAGGGGCCGAAATTGCAATTTTTCTAAATATGTCATATCTTTATTTTTCATCAGATTTCGATGGAATTTTTTTCTTTGAATTTCTATGGATGTAAAGTTTTAGTTGATAGTACATATTTTGCATAGCTCATACGTTTTTTTCATCAGTAAGTGATCAAAAAGGATGAATTTTTCCCTATTTTGTTTCCATCTAATAACTGTGTCAAGCTTTTTTTTGTGTCCATCTAATTATTTTGTCAAGCTCTTTACAGTGTCCACATTCACTTTAAACTACTTTTGTTGAAATTTCAGTGGTTGACATGCTGCGGTCGTATCATGCTACGCTCGGCGTAGCCCTTTATTTGCAATGGATTCCATTTGAAAAATTAATAAGCACTGCATCTACAGATTTTTTGATAACTTGTTTCTTTTCCGAGATATGAGGGCCCTACGGGGCCAAAATTGGAAATGTGCTGACTACCTGAAATTTTTATTTTTCATCGGATTTCAAAGGAATTTTTTTCTTTGGATTCCTCTAGTTGTAAGCTTTCAGTAGTATGCCAACGGATTTGGGATACCTCTTACTGATTTCAAGCTATAAAGGACCAAAATGCAATTTTTAGAAATATTAAAAATCTTTTATTTTAATGTGTCAATGTCCTGATTGTGTCCAGCAAATTACTGTGTCCACATTTATTATAATTAACACTTGTTCAAATTTCAGTGGTCGACATGCTGTGGTCGTATCATGCTGCACTTGGCGTAGCCCTTTATTAATGTTTTTTTAGCCTACACTGAACTACTGGAGGATACTTTGTGGACCGTATTAGTCCAAAAGCATGGACATTGGCATGGTAGTACCGGTAGTAGAATTTATTTGAATTTGAGTATGAGTATCCATTTTGACATGTTGTCTCTTCAGTTAACTTTTTTAACAAGATGGGGGACAAAGTTTTAAAATTGATTTATGTATATCTATAACTACTTGCCTAAGGAAGAACCCAAAAATAATGTTATCACAATAGATATCTAAATCAGAAAATTTAGAATTTTAGGAATTACTGTTGATTTTATTTACAGAGGACTGTGGTTTGATACAACATATGGAAATTTGCTGAAATGTGATCCATTTGGCAACATCATGGTCTGTGTCCATGGCTTCAAATTCATGAATTCGTAAGTAATTTTACATGTCTACATGTAGGTTTTAATAGTGTACAGCCAACCTGTTCGATTGGGGACATTTTTCACAGATTTTTCTTGATTGTGAATATAAGCCTAAGGGGAAATTACCCCCTACACAAAAATTTTATGTTTACAGTATATATAATTCAGTTTTATATCCCCCTGCAACCACATTTCTGAACTTTTATGTTATTTCTCAGTCACAATGCAGCTAAAATTTTGCAGAAGTATCAAATAATGAACTGCAAGTCAGAAAAGTATCAGTTTTATTTCAAAAGAATACACGATTCACTTATCTCAGAATTATACATGATGAAAATATACACGATTCAATTTTATTTCAAAAGTATATGCATTATTCAGTTTATTTCAAAAGTATGCATGATTTGCTTTTATATGAAAAGTAAGCATGATTCGGTTTTATTTCTTTTCAAATTAAGTAGCACTTTGCTTCCAAACACAAAATCGTCTTCAATGAAACTTTTAAGGACCAATTTCTTCTACATTATATGAAAACATAAAGTCTGAAGTTAAACAATGAGAAAATTCGATGGTAGAGACAGTACCCTATAAAACATTAATGAGTATGCTTTGTTCTAGAGGAAGTCATAACTTTTTTTACATAATTTCAAGTATACAAGGTGTGAATAATCGTTTTTAAATGAGTTTTCCAAAAAGTTACCCACTGTAAGTACCTAGGCACATTTTTACTATGGGTTAAAAGCTTATGGTTCTGTGTAGAGTGAATACTTGATGTATCTATTTTTATTCTTCACACCTGTTGTTCATATGGAAGTCATTTATGAAAAGTCTGTAAATTTCATGTTTAAAATGCATATTGCATGACTTTGTTTTGTTTATTTAAGAAACGTACTTAGGTCACATTAATAAAGAAACAGAAAAATGGTATAAATTTTTTGGGTGTCACTTTTTTTCTTTGTTGTTTATATATTTTTAGAGATTTTTGTTACTTAGATTAGGAATGATTTTACCGGAAATGCACAATTTATTAGCAATTTAAACTATTCAATTCATATTTGAATAATGATTATTATCAAAAAAACAAAAATGACATATTTAGATTCAGATTCCAACAGAGTTGCAAAAACTTTTTCTTTCAGAAAACTTATTTTCTTGCAGATTATCTTGTATCCACCATGAATTGATTATTAGTGCAAACTTTTATTCTTCACCAAATTGCATTTTTAGCTCACCTGGCTATGCCAGGGTGAACTATTGCCATCACTCGGCGTCCCTCGTCCGTCCGTCCGTCCATCGTCTGTCCGTCGTTAGCTCACTTTCAAAAATCTTCTCCTCTGAAACCACGGGGTCAAATGGAACCAAACTTTAAATGAATCATCAATAGGGTATCTAGTTTCAAATTTCTTATTTTGTATGTCTTAGGTCAAACAACATGGCTGCTGTTACTAAAAATAGAACATAGGGGTAAATTACAGTTTTTGGCAAATAATTCAAAAATCGTTACAGATATCAAAAATCTGACCAGGCAAAAATGATCAGCATGAGATGATCTACCCATGCTGAAATTTTGAAGAAAATCCGTCTAAGAGTTATTGCCCTTTTTCCGTAAAATTTTCAAAATTTTGATGGTTTTTTTTTTTGTATTAAAATACTATAACAGATAGAGGTTAAGTTTAAATTGCAAAAATGTTCAGCATGTTAAGATCTACCCACATGAATATTATGAAGAAAATCCAAGTACCTATATATGAGTTGTGGTCCTTTATTGGTCAAATTTTTCGTGATTTTTTACTTTTTGTCCTATATTTCAAAGACGCTTTGAGATAGAGGTCAAGTTTAAATTGCAAAAATGTTCAGCATGTTAAGGACTATATTTTATTGAATACATTCAAGTTTTCCCACCGCTTCCAAGATGGCCGCCAGCGGGGAACTTAGTTTACCATTTGACCTAACGGAAAAATTCATACAAAGAACTTCTTCTTGAGAACCACTGAATGGATTTGAACCAAACTGGGCATGAATGATGCTTATGAGGTGCTGACCAGGTGTTGTCACTTTGGTGCCGATCCATCATCCAACATGGCCGCCAGCGGGGATCTTAATTTTAACATTGGACCCTATGGGAAAAATGCATACAAAGAACTTCTACTTTAGAACCACTGAATGGATTTGAACCAAACTTGGCATGAAAGATGTTTATGAGGTGCTGACCAAGTGTTATTACTTTGGTGCCAATCTGTCATCTTTCATGACCGTCAGCATTTGACCCTATGGGAAATGCACACAAAGATCTTCTAGAGAACTGCTGAATGGATTTAAATCAAACATGACATGAATGATGCCTGTCAGGTGCTGACCAAGTGTCACCAGCTGTGAACTTAATTTAACAAAAGATCTTCTTCTAGAGAACTTCTTAATAGATTTAATCCAAACTTTGCTTATGAGAAGCTAACCAAGTGTGGTTACTTCAGTTCTGATCCATCATCCAACATGGCTGCCAGCAATGAATTGGACCCTACGGGGAAATGCATACAAGTATCATGGAAAACCATTGAATGGATTCAATTTAAACATTGCGTAAATGAAACTTGTGAGATTTTGACCAAGCTTGTTACTTTGGTGCTGATCCGTCTTCCGACTTGGCCACCAGTAGCAAAACTTAGTTTAACATTGGACCCAGTGGGAAATGCATAAAAAGATCTTCTCCTCTGAAACTGCTTGAACAATTTCAGTAGAATTTTGATATGATAGTCCTTATGTGACCCTCTTCAAAGTTTTATGTTAAATAGCTGCCAGCAGGGAACGTAGATTAACATAGGCCCCTTTAGTTTGGAAACTGCATTCAAAAATCTTCTCTGAAACTGCTTGAACAATTTTAATTAAATTTTATAAAAAGTTTCTGATTTTTATGTACATACACCACCAAAGATGGACCATCAATTGGGAATTATAGTGCTGCAGGACCCAGGTGAGCGATACAGGCTCTTGACAGCCTCTTGTTGAATTAAAGAAAAAAAAAATTTAAAAATTGATTGATTTATTTATTTGCAAATTTACGCCTATAGGGGCCAAGCAAATACAAACACAGAACATACAAGACATACAAACATATGTTTATACAACAACAAATGACATGTAAATACAGATATATATTGAATAACTTTGGCCAACGTGGACTTTACTTTCGCAAGTCTGTACTTTACTTTAAAAAGTCTGCATACTGCTGACAAAAGTTGAAAATTTTCTGAAAAAGATGCTAATTTGTTTAGTGTTTTTTAACAATAAAACTCATTCACAATTTATTTTATTTCATTTTTTAATGACATTTAACATTATTAAAAGGTTGGTTTGAATTCTCAAAAAAATGAAAGATGCAGATTTTAGTCTGCACCAGTAACATTTTTCACATAAAAAAATCATGAAAATTGCAATGCTGTTTAGTTAGCTTTCATTGTTCAAATTATCCAGGAATTATCAATAATATTTTGAATTGTATTGTTACGTAAATATTTGTGCTATTATATAATTCTGACAAAGCTGATGGATTAATCAGATATTTCTAACTACTTTAAACTGATTTAACACCTGCATTGTCAATTGATCAAGGTGTGTTCAAAGACTTCCAAGATCCTTCAGTATAATTTGCCATGAAAAAGAAGAAAGGTGTGACGTAATAGGAAGTATAGGTTCTTATATGACTGTCCAAAGATTATAATGAGTTTATCCAGTTGAGATTATGTTGGTCTGAGAGTTTATGAATTGCTCTCAACATAATCTGCTATAATTACTGAAATAGCCGTATTAAATCATAATTTGTCAAAAAAAGTTGAGAAGTTGCTGTCTGTTCAAAAGTGGATTCAATTGATTGATTGAGTGATTAATATTTAATACCAAAATTAAGTAAGAACTGTCATTGATAGCCAAATTTTATCTCACAAAGGGTATGAAGTTTCATTTCTATCTTGCCATATCTGTGCCATTGTCTGGATACCTTTGTGTTGTAATGTCAGATATACTTTATAATCAGGCATGAAAAACTGCTTTATCATTCTGACCTATATTTCATGCCTGAATGGATTTCAATAATCTTTAATACAGTAACACTTACACAGTATACATAGCTGTGCGCCAGAAAATCCTTGTTTACTAGTTTTCTGTGGGCTTTGTGCGGATATACAGAAAAATTCCACAACATGCTTTCAAAGCGGCATGTTTTATGGCATAATTAGTTGTTCATAGACTACCAAAAACATTTATAATTTTTTAAATATGTTACACATCCTTAAAGTTTTGATGAAATCTGTCGCTCGAAACTGAGTATTATTCTAACACAAAGTAATTTACTTGTGCGACAAAGAAAAATAACTGGCGAATACGTCCTTATTTCTGAATAAAAACGATACATTTTGTCACTGATTCTTTATCGCATATTTCTACGTCACTGTGTACATTTTCGTCTTTTAATTCACATTGTTTGCATTAATATATAGCGATCTGCATTTTACTAGACTGTGAGATGAATACTGAGTGATTGTAGGCTTGTTTTATGAGTTTTGAAAGGTTCACTGTGGGAATTCTTTAAAAGCAATTGAGATAATTTTTTATACAAATAACAAAAAACACTGGTATATTCTTTATAAAATTTACTTTTATTATCAAAAACATCATTTCAGTGAAATATTCTATCCATGTACCGGTAAAAAGACAGCAGTTACTACTATTGCAATACATGTATACATTACATGTTAATGTGATAATTTCTCATATGAATGCACAATCAAAATTCAACATTTGCCTTTCTTGTTTTGTAAAAGTCAAATCATTTTTGGCCATCTGTATATATATTTTGCCCACATCTCCTGATTTTACTTGCCACGTTTTCTTGCAGTCAACTTGATGAGTGCCCTGTGATCATTTATATATGTTGTATTGTCTATTGGTACCCTTGTCAATCATCAGATGACAGTGTTTGTAAGAGTACTTTGCTTGATATGCAATGCATGTTGACGACCCCGCATCTATAACAAAAAGATTAATGGATGTAGCGTTGTTCAACATTTAGCAAGTGAATTCCACTCAAACCATTGCCAGGGGCCGTCTTGAACTTACTATGAGGTAGGTGTGATTGCTTTTTGTTGAAGGTCTCATTGTACTTTAAGGGGAAGAACAACAATGAAAGCATTGTTCCATTTGTCGAACCTTTCCATGCATTCATAGCGATTTTGTCCCATGTACATTTACTCCATATCCCTTCATTTGTTCATGTGATATTATCATCACGTTGTACCCTATGGGAAAACACATTCAAATATCTTCTCCTCTGAAACTACCAGGCAAATTTAAACCTTACTTTGTCACAATAGTCCTTAGTTGGTCCCTGTGAAAAATCTGTGTGGCATGTCCGCATCACATCCAAGATGGCTGCCAGTGACGAACGTAGATTAACATTAGATCAAATGGGAAAGCATTCAAAGATCTTTTCTTCTGTAGACGCAGAAACATTAAGTTAATTGATTAATTAGTTAGAGTTTAACGTCCAGTGAGCAACATTTCAGCTATACCAGGACGAGAACAAGTTAATCAAATAAAAAAATATAAGATAAAGAAGAAAGAAAATAAAGGTTGAAGGGACAACTGGGGCAACGAGTTTTGATTGCCACAGGAAAAGAAGAGAAATGGGTAGGGCAAGAAATTTAGCCTTCTATGCGACTGCAAGTGAATCTGCTCTCTTAAGAGAAAAATGATGGAGTGTTCTTTAAACTGCATGGAGCGTGGCGTTTCTCCATACAGTTTGGCTTCAATGGTTCGTGGTCAGGTTTACCGTATTATGACCTAACTACCCTACATAGACAGGACATTCCCCTATACATAATCTGTTTTACATTTAACCATATGGGAAAACCTATTCAAACATCTCCTCTGAAGCTACAAAGCCATTTGGAACCAAACTTAGGTACAGTGGTCCTTAGATGGTTATCTTCAAAAAAGTTGGCAGTAGGTCTGCATCCCATCCCAAATAGGGACCAGAAGGGAACTTAGTTTAGCTTTCGATCATCAATATCTATTAAACTTGAAAAAACTAAATACCAAAGTTACTGTGAATTTACTTTCTGCTTATGCGCATTTGGACAACTTATGTCTCTTGGGTGCAGATAAAATCTACACGCTTGAGAGACCATTAACTCAAAATGACACCCTTAAACATTGGATCATTTAAATGTCTATTTTAAAATGCCAATTATACATTGAATGATTTAAATGTCTATTTTATGTATTTTGAACCATTTGGCCGATGCCACTGCTGGTGGACCAGAGGTCCATGAGGGTATTCACCAGCCCAATAATCAGACTTGTCTGACATGAAAATTTTACCTTGCGTTTTATAGAAATTTACTGTTTTTATCAAAATTCTAACCACTCAAAATTACGGAGGCTTCATTCCGTGTATGGCACTCGGTAGATGTCCTAATGGTACTGGATTTGGCTTCCTATTTAGATATTTTTTGGAAATAAGTACTTCATTTTGGACTACTTTTGGATTCTGGCTTTCCATATTATTTGATTTTAATGATGCTGATGAGAGGTTACTCCTTGAAACACGTGTACAACATAACAAAATTTAATGGTTTTTTTGGGGTTTTTTTTTTTATGCAACTTCGGTATTTTTTGTATTTAAAACTCCATGTATATACAGGAATGAAATGAACTGTAATATCGATTTTGAAATGGTTAGCTAAATGAACTGCAACATTGATACTGTTTTTAGCTCACCTGGCCAAAGGCCATGTGAGCTTTTGCCATCACTCGGCGTCCGTCGTCCGTCCGTCCGTTAACTTTTATTCAAAGATCTTCTCCTCTGAAACTACTGGGCCAATACTAACCAAACTTGGCTTGAATCATTACCAGGGTATGCACTTTCAAGTTTGTGATTTTTATGTCCGTAGACCAAACAACATGGCAGCTGTTACTGAAAATAAAGCATAGGGGTAAATTGCTGTTTTTTGCAAATTACTCGAACACCGTTACAGATATCAAAAATCTGTTGCAGAGTAAAATGATCAGCATGATGAGATCTACCAACTGTGCAATTTTGAAGAAAATCTGAAACCCCATCTGGGAGTTATAGCCCTTTTTCGTAAAATTTTCAAAATTTTTGCATTTTTTATTTTTTATTTCAAAA
>MJUU01045451.1:156865-174843 GCA_002080025.1 Modiolus philippinarum
CCATTGCATAAATTCGGAGAATTAACAAATTTTTAGACAAAATTGTGATATGGCTTTCATATTTTGCATGTGCATTCTTTGTGGCAAGACCTTTTAATTGGTACCAGAATATTTGATCTTTGACCTTGACCTTGGCATGTGAATAACTACATAAAATCTTTAACATTGAGCATATCATTTGAATGGTAAGTGATATGGCTTTAATATTTTGCATGTATATTCCTTTTGGAAAGACCTTTCCTAGTTGGTATCAGAATATTTGACCTGGTGTCCGTGGCCTTTATGTCTTTGTTGGAAAAAGGGGTGGGGTGAAAGTAAGAAGTGTTTTCTTAATAATGCCGTAATTATGATTTGAGGGGATCAGTTGGTTGACTTCTGTGTTTGCATCCCATTACAATCATCATTTAACTTTTCATTTGATACCAGAATTTATTACTGCTTATTAATTTGTCAGAAATACATTAATTATCGTTCTATGTGCTAAATGTTCCTTCTTAAAGTAAGTGAGAAACCGAACCGTCAATCCAAAACCAATAATCCAAGGACAATGGCAACATCTGAAACAACAACGAAACAGACACAACATGAGTAAAGCACAGAAAAGAAAAATGAAGACATACACACATACACACAAAGATGAACAACACAGACCCAATAAAAAAAACCATGGGTGAGATCAGGTGCACCGGTAGAGTAAGCATCTCCTGCTTCTTATAAGACACCCGCCGTGTTGAGCATGTAAAACAATAATTTAAGCTTTCAATTTCTACTCTGGGGCATAAATGTTGCACAAAACATGTCTTGTTTAAAACTCCTTTTGACATTAACTGAGAAAAAGAATATTAAGTAAATCAAAACTGGTACAAAAAGAGATCATCATACATCCTTTAACAATGAGCTATAAGTTGTACTGTATGTCAAGGTCTTCAAAGTCCCTAAAATTTTCTGCCATTATATTGTGTTAACATATACTATAAACAAAACTTTTCAGGAGATTAGAATGTATATTTATTTACTTCAGAAAATATCATTTTCAACATCTTGATGTTATGTAATAGTCTTATAGCTCACTTAAAACATTCCTAGAGGGATTAGAAAAGATTTATTAATTTTTTCTTTTTAATTTCTGCTACTGCAAACTTCATCCATAACTACAATTGAACTTCAATGGCTCAAACTGGTATAACTAGAACATCGTGTATGTCTCGCACACTCTCTGTGGTGTCTGTGATTTTCAAACATAGTTATACTTCAATATCTCAAACATGCCTTTTGTTACGTACTGTTTTCATAGGTCCCTTGAGTGATTAGACTATATACTGTGGAAGTACTTCTAATCGTTTACATCAATGTTCATGGTTTTCATAAATATCACTATTTGGTGGGTATGCAAATTGGTTATTTTGAATTCTAATCAGCGAAGTTAGAAATCCACGAAAATTGGAACCCCATAAACAGTAATACGTTCACAGCTTATACATGTATAGTTTTAAGGTATTTGTGTTGGTCTGCTTCCAATATTTCACCCACATACACACAAATTTTTAAATAATCACTTAGAGTTTTGACATTTTTTTTTCTCAAAAAATTTTTTTCAGGCTTTCTAGATTTTTATGGTAACAAGATGTTCACAGTTAATAAATATATTGTCTGATCTGTTAATTTAAAAAATAAATTAGGATCCTGTCAGTTAGGGATGCCAACATCTGTACTCACTTCACTACATGTCAAGTATTCATTTTGGCAAATTATACATATAAAATAAACACTTTACCATGATCAAAATTATATTGGTAAAGTGATGATTTTCATGATTCATCTTTTGTAGCTCTATAAATGACTTAGTTTTAGGCCCTTGAATATCATTTGTTGTCCTCAAAAAGTTTTGTTTTTCTCCTTTGATGTTGAAGTGACCCAAATTTAGATATTTATGAAACTTTCTGAGGGTGGCACATGCAATGCTGCCAAGTTTTTGTGAAGGAAATATGTGAGATTTACCTAAAAAAAGTCAAAGATCAAAGGGAAAAAAGAAATGATAAAAAGGAAAATGCAGAAAAGCTGCCCCTTAAATGTGTGATTCTCACCCATTTCATGTGAGAGTTGGAAGGCCTGCACATGGGTTTTGTGCAATAAAGTGTCCTTTCATAAGAAATAAGAAATTATGATTTTGCTTGCATATTGCATTTTTATCATTTTTCAAGAAACAAAGTAAAGACACATACAAACATGTCCTTAAAAAGCCTTATATAAATTTCATCATGGATAGTATTAGTTTAATATAAAAACAATTGAATGCAGTATTAAATTCACGCTTCCATAGCGTGGATGTGGCTGAACAGTTTATGTAAGGATTTAGGGTATAACATTGTACACCATGATCTTTTCAACTCTCCAACCAGGACATTGGCATCAACTTTTGTCTGTATAAGCTTCTTATACGGACCCTCAAGTCTTTTAATAACCAGATTAGCTTACCATTATATCAGCTTACTGGCCTGGGACTATATTAGGTTGTGTTTTAGGACTAGAGCATAGAGACAATGATCTCAGAAACGTATGTAAATTTAAAAGGTGCACAAAGAGGTCACTGTATGGTTGTAATAATAGTATATTATTCCTTTGACCTTGTCATAATGCTGTAACAAAAATATATTGCCTTCAGAAATTAGGAACCACAGAATGACCATGTGTTGGTTTAAAACGATTTAAAAATTCTGAATATCTGAATCTGTTGAATCTTGTTGCAGTAATTGTGCTACCCATTTGCAAAGGGATCCTTTGTCCTATGGAATTGGAAAAAAAATTAATAAATAAATCAATTTTGAACTAAAGGAAAATTTTTATTACTGAAGTATAAAACAGCAAATTTGATGTTTAACCTACAAGTAATAGTACATGTATTGATTCTATAAGTAGAAAAATATTAAATATTTATAAAATCAATCATTTTCAGGAAGTGTTTATAGCCTTTTACCTGCATATATTGAGAAATGCAGGTCTTTTTGGTTATGGGACTGCAGGGGCCATATTCAGCTCCAAATTATTCAATAGAATAGGATATGTTGGTGAAATATTAAATATACTCCCAGCACCTATTTTGATATTCTTTATTGAAAACTATTAACCCATGAGGGTTGTAGCAAATACATTTAAATAATGACAACAAATATGACCAAATCAAAAAATATATATATATATTATATATATATATATATATATATAAATGAAATCTTAATATTTTGGTAATAGTTATAGCTTTCTTTACACACAATACATATGAAAATGGAATTTAAGCCTCTGTGACCTTGACCTTAGATCTGACCTATTTTATTTGGGCATGTTTGACTTGACCTATACACTTGACAAGTATGATAAGTCTATCTTTAATAGTTCAAAAATTATAGCCAAGGTTATAGTTTCAGACGCTCTGAGACAGACAGACAGACAGGACAAAACAATATGCCCCCATTCCTCAATCTGGTGGCATAAAATCACTATTGGTATGAAACCTTACATACAGGAAAAATCTACATACATGTATTAATATTAATTAATTTGACTTGCTTTTTAAGTAAAATTTTATATATGTGAACTAAAATTATCCGACTTATAATGCAGAAAGATATATACTCAAAGATTAATTTAGGCCAGATCCTATATTTATAAATTGTATATGATATAAAGATTAATTAAAGCAATTCATGTATTTAAATTAAAAGCAATGGGTAGACATTGTACCAGGAAATGTACTGGGAAATGATTCACAAATAGATTGATTAAAACCAATACCTTTATTTTAAATTAAAATTGAAGGACTATAAACATCATCGAAAAACTATGGAAACTTCAACCAATAATTTTGGCAGCATCAGTCTGTATTTGCAAAGTATCTTGAACTTAAACTATGGTTACTGCGTAGTGTTTTAGCATCCAAAAAATTATTTCTAAATAACATTTTAATATGATGGAAGAGAAATTTGTTTAATTTTTGCTATTGTTATTATTTTTAATAATATATCTATATTATTGTCTTAAATTTGTATATTTTGACGACTGTATGTAATCTATTAGTCATCCTTGTTCAATATTTAATTCTATAAGTCCTTAAACTTTCAAATTCTAAATTCTAAATACTAATATTTAATTTAGCAGGTATTAAAATCCCGCCATTTTTCATCCACAAAAGCTTGTGTCATATTACAAGGTTTCTCTTTGAGGTAATAGCTATTCAAATTCAAATGTATTATTTTTTAATCTTTTAGCCCAATTTTAAGTCTACAGTATCAATATCCCCTTTCAGAAGTGTCAAATTTGGTAAAGAATATTTGATTTTATCTTTCGACACCATATTTTTCTCAATTTCATATGTCTTTCAATTTTTTTGTAAATTGGTCCATTGATGCATGCAAATTTGTTATAAACATTGTATTGTGAGGTTACGATGTCAAACTGCTCCAGGCCTTGATCTGTTGGAGCTGACACCCTTAAACACCCAGCTGTGTGTCTCTAACTGACAATACGAGACCACGAAAATCTTTATAATTTATCTTAATCCTACACGCTGGCTGATCAAATCTTGTAAAAAAATAATACTTTAATATTTGAAATAGATACTTGGTATTGTTATACCACAAAAGGTCCAATCATTATTTAGATAATATGGCCATAGAGAATTGAACAAAAAAGAGAAGATTTCTGTAAAATAATGGATACATATCAATTATAGAAAATATCAGTGACCTGCCAAAAGTATTGCAACATTTAAAATTTTCCTGTGCAACCCTCAAAGTAGGATGTAATTCAAGGTTGCCCGTTTGGCCAAAGCTGCCAGTTTTGCCACCATCCCTGAAATTTTTGTGGCCAATTGCAAATTTTGTTGGCCATGCTGACAAAAATTACTGGTAAGTATTATTTTCCAAAAATTCAGTTGTCAGTTGGTTACCAACAATTCAGTTTTTGTGTCCATGCAATTTCAAATTTAAGTCGGTTTTGGCCCCAGGGGCTTTTGGCCACCTACTAGGAAGACTAATTTGAGGTATGCTGTGCATACAATATTCAAACGAATAGATATCGAAATAGCAGTAAAATTTAGTCCTGATAACTTTTGTATCTTCTTACATGGATTCTGTTAAAATAATTCACAAGCATTCATTTTTGAACAGATTTTCATGAAAGTTGCACTGAATTTAAGGCATCTATCAAAACCTTTGTCTTTTCTTTAACATGAATGTAGATAAGTCCAGAACTTTATAGCACTTTGAAATTCATAGATTTAAAGACATAGAAAAAATGATATCAGAACATTACATATGCCTGGCTCGTGCTTCATGTAAACAAAACATGTAAGAAAACTCCTGAAAAAAAATGACAAACTTCACATTAAAAGAAAAAAAATGTTACGTAATTAAAGAATTGTTATTATTACTGTGTCCTAAGTACATGAAAGTAGCAGAATGTCAATTTGTTTACTACCCAAAATTTAGTAATACTAATTCAAACATTGGTGTGCCATTAATATTCAGCTCTATGCCCAAGAAATTGAGAAATAACTGGCCTTATGGAATAGTTGAAATTTTATTCTTTAAACATAATATCGTAAAATTTAGCTCAATTAAGCTAGAGATACTAGTACATGGGAACTTACTAGCACTTCTGGGGGAATGAATTAAAACCTTTTTTTGCACAGACTGTCACACGTACAGCATTTAGAGATCTCTTAACCAAATGAGATTGTTTTATCAAAAATAGCCTGACATATAGTATTTTTTCATAGATATAACATCACATATTCTAAATGTACAAAATCTCAGATTCTCCACCTATAGAATAAAATTTTCTTCAGGTACATCTTGAGAAAGCCTGATCCATGCTTTCTGCATGTTCAAGACCCCAGCTTGTGATGCTGATATGGTACCTGGTATTTGATTTACAGATCTAGGTTGAATTTTTTTCAGGATTCTTTGATTTTTGTAGGAGTTTCTCAGATTATTAGGAGAAGAGGGCATTAAATAGTGTTGTTGCCAAAACAGAAGAAATGCAACAAAACTTATTATTATTTTTCCTGCAGTGTTCCTGCAGTGATCTTACAAGTTTGAGCTTCGAGCAAAGTTGGCTGTAAACTAGAATAGTGGACTTTGATATAGTTCTATCAGATGTCCACCTATTGACCTCTGCTTCCAGACCATTATACCAGCCACTAATCTACCGGTAAATAGACAATTTTATGGACTTTTTGAAAATTTACAAGCTTTACATAAATATTAGTAGTACTATAACTAGTACTTTGTATAGAAAAATATTAATCTTATTAAAGGATAAGAAAGTGCACAATGGTCCTTTTGAACTTTCCAAAGGCTAAGTTAGGATATTGCCTTCATAACCTCATTCACCTTTTTACTTTATAAGCTCCTTATTGTGGCCTTGCAGGTCTGTGTTAATTTTAGAATTGTTTTGTTAATTCTATAATTATTTTTTTAATTTTGAATGTACATGTATGGTACCATCCTATTTTTATAAGTAAAAAGCTGAGTATTCTGAACTTTTAATGAACTTCAGATGTACTGGGCACATCGAAAAGCGGACTTTTCATTTCTTGTTATTGGTACAACTATACTTAGGTTTTGTACCTTTGACCTCATGTTCCTAAGTCTAGTTTTTGGAGAGAATGACATAACTATATTCAAACACTTGCTATATGGTGTGAGGTTCCTCACTGTTTTGAAGACTGTACGGTGACCCCTAGATGCTTTGTTTTAGGTCATTTTAAGGATGTTCACTGGTCAACCTCAAAATAACAAGGATTCCTATTATATGTGATTTTTTGCTAGAAAATCATAAAAGAAGTAATTTAAGCAAAAAAAAAAAATTAATAGGTTACTAATGAAATTACTGAGATACAAGTGCTTGAAAAAATGGCGGGAAACTGAACTCCTCTGCATTTTTCATAGGTTTAACATGAGGAATGTTTATGAAATAATGAATGTGACAAAATGACACCAATGGAATAAAATTTGTAAGAATGCTCCAAAAGATGTATTAAATGAAATTATGGAATAAAATTAGGGGGTCACAGGGTAAAACATTATTAAGCTTTTAAATGGATAAAACCAGAGAAATCCGCGAAAATTACTCTGACACAGAAATACAAACATGACCAGCTAACATCCTTAACCTGGAGATGAGATGTTGTCTCCTTGACATTTACCCCATTTCTTTTCTTTTTCATACTTGACTTTAAAAGTTGTCTCCATGTGCTTTACATCTGAGTTACTATGTTTTTTGATTTTCAGTTTTCCGTTTTCAGCCTTTTTGCTAAGGTATTTTGTTACTGATGTAAGCGCAACAGACGTATGGGTGAAGGATTTAATTTGCTGTTAAATGAAGAGACTTTAACTGTTAAAAAAATATGTCACTACATGGTCAGGACACATTAAATGATTTTAAGTTGTTTTTATACGGCCACAAAAATTTTTGCGGTCATTTAATGGTATGGTGCTGTCGTCGGCGTCGGCATCGGCGTTGTCGTTGTCGTTGTCGTCGTTGTCTGTAGACACTTTTGTTTTTGGTCAATAACTTTAGTGTAAGTTGACCAATCCTTATGAAATTTTAACACAATGTTCTTTTACACAAAAGGAAGGCTTGGCTTAGTTTTGGTCATTGCGGCCCCACCCGTTTTGAAAAAAAAGGCCAAAAAGGGTTAAATTTGATGTTTTAACATATTTGACTGTAGAATCTTTATTTTTTATCAGATTTTGATGGGGTTTCCTGAGGAAATTTCCAATCAGTGGTATGCCAACCGATTTTGTGTGGCATGTACCGTTCACGAGATATATGGGCCCAAAGGGGGCCAATTTCAAAAATTTATTTTTTTTTTAAATTTTTAGTCCGATTTTGATGCAGTTTTTTGCAGTGGATGCCTTATGAAAAATTAATATAGTGCTGCACCATTAGATTTTTGATAACTTGTTCCTTTTTCAATCTATGAGGGGCCCAACGGGGCAAAAATTGAAAACATGTGTATTACCTAAAATTTTTATTTTTCATCCAATTTCAATGGGATTTTTTTTTTGATTCCTCTCATTGTAGGCTTTAAGCAGTATGTCGACATATTTGGCATAGCTCTTGCCGTTTCCGAGCTATTAGGGGTCAAAAGGGCCAAAATTGCAATTTTTAGATATATGTAAAATCTTTATGTTACATCAGATTTTGATGGGATTTTTTTCTTTGGATTCCTCTCAATGTAAGCTTTCAGCAGTATGTCAACAGATTAGATGTAGCTCTTACGGTTTCCGAGCCATAAGGGGTCAAAGAGGTCAAAATTGCAATCATTAGAAATATGTGAAGTCTTTATTTTTCATTAAATTTGGTGGGATTTTTATCTTTGGATTGTTCTCATTTAAAGCTTTCAGTGATATGGCAGTATATTTTGCATTGCTCTTTGGTTTCCAAGCTATAATGGGTCAAAGGGGCCAAATTGCAATACTTCAAAATATGTGAAATCTTTATTTTTCATTGGATTTCAACCTGAGTTTTTTCTTTAGATTTTTCTTGATGGTAGTCAACAGAATTTCTTAGCTCTTACAATATCCTAGTAATAAGGGATTAAAAGAGCTAATTTTTATTTTCACTAGTTAGTGTCCAGTTAATTTCTGTGACAAGGTCCTTATTGTGTCCACCAAATTGCTGTGTCCACATTAATTTTAGTTTACACTTGTCCAAATTTCAGTGGTCGACATGCCGCGGTCGTATCATGCTGTGCTTGGCATAGCCCTTTATTCTATATTTGGCAGAAAGACACAAAGTACAATGACTTGTTTGATGAAACCAGGACACAAAACCATAAACAATATTGCATGTTGCATTTATGTCCTGGTTTTCCTTTGCGTCATTATAACTTCATTCTCCACTTAAACTGTCCAACATCATAAGGAAAAACACTGGTGAAATTGGCATTAAACAATATATAATCAATCAGTCTTGATATTGATGTGAATTAAAATTTCGATCACTTATTAATTTAATTATTTTTAGTGTCGACAAGAAAAATCATGTTTTTTTAAAGCTGAAAGACAAAATTTGTAAAAATTGTTGATATTATAAAATGATACGGCCATTTGATATAGTTTTTTTGAAGCTTAAAAAAAAATCAGCGTTATGATATTTATGGAAAAAAATAACAATGGAGGGAAAATTCATATCATAGATGAAGGAATATGACTGACAATGTTATAATATTTATATTTTCTTTTCAATTTCAAGATGTCCTTTTTCTAATGTGGAGATGACCTTTACTTCTGATCAGAAATATAAACTGTTAAAAAACTTATGTCAAGTAAAAATAAAAATATTTATTTTCTAAACTTAATCTCGTCCAGGTGTTACCAATTTACTACATGTATTTACAATTACCTGACATATTGTAGGTCACGTAACGTAGAACTAGGTCATGTTTGTACTACAACTAGTCAGTTTATTGACACGTTCAACAATACCCAATTTCTGTACCTAATTAGGTATAAATTTCAGGACCAACATAACCCCTCTGTGTTAGAGATAGTGTCTGGATACACTTGAGGTCGATAATGAGGGAAAAGTCCCATAAGTGATGTTTGGATGACTATTATCAGATTTTGACCTAAGCCACTCAGCCATTCCTATACCCAATTAAATATAAAAGGGTTCGGTGGAATGAATGGTTTGTTGTGTTGGCGGGGATGAAGTGCTAACAAATTGTCTCTAATGATAGGGTGTTGAGTCTGCTTTGACTTCCCGCTAAAATTGTAGGGAATTTAAAAAAGTTTGAAAAGAAAAAAATGGCATAATTATTTAGATTTCTTTTTAGCAAAGTAGGAGGTAAAATTCTGTGTGAAACCAATAGATCCTAAATCTGGCATCAAGAATTTAGAATAGAAATGCAATTCAAAAACTTCCTGTCATCTTTTCTATTTTATCTGATAATCATGATGTTCATATTTTGCCTTTATGATCCTGGTTATCCAGATTTCACTCAGAAAGTTTCAGAAGTAAATCAGTATTGCTGGGAAATGAGGGTTTGAAGTAAGTTCTAGAAAAAAATGAATGTTCCAGGCCTTTTTTGTCCTAATTATGTACATATTTTTAGCTCACTTGGCTATAACCAGGGAGAGCTTTTGCAATTTCTCAGCATCCATCATCCATGGTCCGTCATGAACTTATTCTTTACATTCAGAGATCTTCTCCTCAAATCCTCAAAGCCAAAATGCAGCAAATAAATAAAGACAATAATCCTTGGGTTGTCCCTTTCAAATTTGTGATTCTCATGTTCATACCTATTATCCAAGATGGTAGCCAATGGGGAACATAGTTTAATGTAGGAACCTATTTGAAGTGCATTCTCAGATCTTCTCTTCTGCTTTAACAGTTCAAGTAAATTCTATTCTAAAAGTCCTTGAGGAACCCTTCAATGATTGTGATTTTTATGTTTATAGCTTATCAAAGATGGCTGCCAGTGAGAAACATAGTTTAATTTAAGACCATATCTATGGGAAATGCATTCAAATTCTTCTCTGAAAGTTCAACTAAATTCTATCAATGTCCATCATGGGTGACCCCCTTCAAAGTTTTAAGATTTTTTTGTGCCTTATCAATGGCATGCCTATAATTCGGTAAATATTTTTTTATTGAAATTAAAGTTTAATTAAATGTAGAAATAAAGAAAAAAATCGTAGGTTCAAAATGATTAGGACTTCCCCAAAAAATACACTTAATGAAAGCTCTAAGAACATTTTACCCAAAACGCTGCAGTTAATTAATCCTAGTTAATTTCAAAAATCTGTCAGCTCTTTTAAGGTTTGTCAATAAGTTTAATAGTTCAGTGTTCTATTGTATAAGTGTTTCAAAGGTCAATAAGACGAAAAAATATCATGTTATTTTTCCGTAATGAATATATTTTTTTGTAATCGTTGAAGAAGACAGGCCAATTTGCGATTGACGTTTATGTTACCGACTTCATTAACTGTAACTATCAGGTTCATTATTAAGTCGTCTAATCTTAAATGTTTGGTTTTACGTGATGGCTCAATGAACTAAATTGAAAGTAACAGGCAACTGATCGGAAAAACATACAAAAGTTCCATCATTCATTTCAACACATTTATATAACACTGGCAGCTAAAAAAATGAATTGTATCATTAAAGAGCATTGATCCATCAGGGGCTTCTTACTTCATTTATCACATTGAAGTGATTAACTTACTTAAGAGTAAAGATTTTGAGGATTTTTTTCATTTCAGTCAGAAAATCAAAATGTTGTCACTTTCCAATCCCATCAGAATTGACAACATTTTAAATTACCTTTTTTTTTAATACCAAAAGGAAAGTGAATATACTATTTATACGCCGTCATAATACAGATATATTATGGTGTACTCTAAGTCCATCCTTCAAGATTTCTCAAATTTTCTTTGTAATGCCCAAACACATTGATTTTTACATTTAATGGTATTTATGTTGTTATGTGATTTGGTTCTGGTCGGATGATTTTGTGCAGGATTATAGCCCTTTGACTTAAATTATGGAAAAATATCCATTTCCACATTTTTTCTTTAAACAAGGTAAAGATTAAAATTGGTTCATTAAGTTTTCAACTATTCAGAGCTACCTCCTGTTCACCAACTTTTTGACTCAGAGCTATTTGAAAAGAAGAGATATCATATTTTAAACAATTTAGCCTTGACCTTGCCCTTAGATTACTTGTCTCTTAGACTCTTTATTTCTTTGGTTATATACTTCATATTTGATATGTACTTTTTTGTGCATGTCATGAAGAATGCTTTTAGAAAATATCTCTGACTTTGAATTTGACCTTAGGTCAAAGATTTGTTAACTTTTAACCATACCTGTGTACATGTATTTTTAGGGTAGGATATTTTAAGCATTATAAATTTATATGGATGTACAGTTAACTTCAATGGCTCCTGACTGCAATAGCCCAAATGCCATGGATGTCTTGAACACCTTTTTATTGTCCATCTGTTCAAGTTTAAACATAGACCCTGTATACACTTGCAGTTTTAAATTGATCAAATTAGATCGATCTTAAGCAAGTGTAAACAGGTTAGATCGATTTGGAATCGATCTTAAGTAGACCACATCGCGAGGTGGTCTAAATAAGATCGATCTAAACTGAATCTATCTAGCAATAAGTGTAAACGCAAAGATCATTCGCGAATCAATCTTACAGTGATAAATATTTATCGCTAATTTGCGCAATTTTCAATTGTTTCCGAGGGACGATAATTCTATTATCACTGCACTGCACTGATATGAACATATTATCGTCAATCTCTATGGAACGTTAGCAACAGCGTATTAATATGACGTCGCATGACGTTTCATGACAGAAATAATTCCAATAAAGAAAGCGCTATATTCAACCAAAAGTAATATGTTCACCTAAATTAAATATTTCATTGGAAAAGGGAACGTATATCCGGTATTTTTCAATAACAGAATTAGCGATAAAAATACTATTAGTAGTTTGTTTTGCTCGGATGGATTTCTCAGCTCGCATTGCATCTCATGCTGTCGCACTCGATGCAATACAAGCAGAGAATTCCATTCTTGCAAAACAAATTATTAATAGTATATATTTACAAATATATTGTCTTTGCAGGCTAAATGTAAACGCATCAGTTGATTTTAGATCAATCGCGATCGATTTAAGAGTAAACAATGTAAACGCAAAGTGATTTAAAATAGATCGATTTTCTTTAGATCAATCTGTATTTTGTTCTAATGTAAACACGGTTGATAGCTTGAACACCACTCTAGTTCCAACTGTTTTCATTGGTACCTTTGGTGTTTGAGCCATCAAAATTGGACTGTTCTAACCGATTGGAGTTCCGAAATAGTTCAATTTTGTGATAAATAAGAAATTATGATTACTCGTTTATAGTAGGACCTGAACAAAACTGACGTGGAAGTTGAACACCTTATCACCGGAAATAGATTCGGTGACTTTTAAGCTGTGGCATGTACCAAAAGGTACTTTTAAATTGTCCATATTAAATGATGGGAGAATTTATTGATACCTGATGAACCATTGGCCTTGGTATCCCATCATTTTTAATTCCTAAGAAACTTGTGGTTTTATAAATTGAATTATTTAGGTAGATTTTAAATTTTAACTGCTCACTACTTCCTTCATTAACAGTTTATATTGTTATTTGTCATGCTTTTTACAGTCCATTAAAATTGTCACTTCCTGGAACAGATGAAAGATAAACATAGTTAAGTGTAGTGGAGGTGTCTAGAAGAAAATATTTTCTCTGGTTTCATTATTTCAGAAAGATTGCAAAATTATTATTCAGTTTTTGGAAAATTTCAAAATATTTAAATTTCATTGATTTTAATTTCTCTTGTAGCATTTTTGCTAAAAGAAAATACCTTATCTTGAAAGAAATAGCTGGTAAGCTTTTTATGAAAGGAACTAAGCAAGGGAGATAATTTTCAAATTAGCCATTCTTATTTTTATCAATTGTCTATAATTTTCTATGTTTATGTTCTACAGAGTGGCATGATATAATTCTTTCATGCACACAAACCTTTTCATGAAATCTTTTATATATTTATAAAACAAACTCAGTTTTTGTTCCTCACTCAGCAGTAGCAAATATTTTCAGTGTATTACCGTTCCCTCCCCTTCCTCTCTGACCTTTTTCCTATCAAATTGGTGACTTTTGTTCCGGTGACTTGTTTCCGTTAACCGTCTGAAATCCTGGAACTTAGCTCTCTTGGTTGACTCAAATAATCATATAGATTTCTTATAAATCTAGGTTTATTAGATTTGGCAAATGAATTGTTTTTGGATAATTTTAGGAAAACAGATTTTACATGTTGATTCGTCAAATAAATTGTCTTTCAATAATTTTAGGAAAACAGCTTTAACATGATCTCAAAGCGGGTACAAATACTAACTTCTATTTTCAGTAAAAACATTTTGTTTGTTTTTCCAGATAAAATGCTTTTATGTTGTGGAATGTGTCTACTTTCAAGGTCTACGTTTAAATTTGTGCATTGATAAAAGGCAAAGTAACACAAATGAGGAATTAATGGGGGTTATATAAGATTTGCATATCAAATGACCTTTGTGACATTGTAATACCCAGTTTTTGTGACAGGTGCAGTAGGGTACTTAAAGACTACTGTTACACCATAAAGAAAATAGTGTGGCATGTAGGGGAGACATTATGGGGACAGAAATGTGTTAGGTTACGTATTAATTTGGTATTTTTAACCCAAGGTACTATCATCTATTTTTCTGCTGACGATTTTAGGACAAATTTAAAAGGAAAATTGTAGATTTTATACAAATTTTATCTGCAGCTGGCTTATATTAAACGATTAAATTCATATAAATATAGACATAATGTATCAAGTCTGGTTTCTTAAAGAGTGATTTATATATTTCAATTTATTTTCTGTAAAAAGAGTCCTTTCCCCTAATTCAATTTCTTTTTAAGTCGGGTGCAAGGAAATACTAGTCTGTAAGGGGTTAATTTTTTTGCAGGGTTTATTTTTGCTAATATTAAAAATCCATGAAAAAATCCTCGCAGTAAAATTACAATTTGACAAAATTGCTGTATATATTAAGATATTAGATGGGGGCAATTGACTCCTGAAAGAAGTGGAAAATCACTATTGGAAAATCATCAACCTTGTCATAAGGTTTTGATTTCTTTGATTTATCAATTTATAATGGGTATAAGGCCGGATCGGCAAAAAGTGGTGCACAATAGCCCCAATATGTATCCCTATTGTCTATATCATATTAAAATAATTTGATTTGCAAAAAGTCAAGGATCTCAAGAGATTTATTCCTATGAACAGTTAGGATGTCCATTGAAAGCTCCAATTATGAAGATCATTATACATTCTTGCTATTACAGCTACAGAATTTTCGTAAAAATTGACATGAGTGAAAAAAATAAATTCAGAGTAGAGATATTTCATTATTTGTATATTGTTGGTTAATATTATTGGGTTGTTGACATTTACACATTTTAACCAGTTTCAACAGTGAAGTATTGTTTATTCATTGTTGACAGGGTCAAATAGGGTATCATATGTCGACTCTTGGTCACCTAAAATTACCTCTTATCCTAAATCAAACCTCTTCAATTTTCTGTGTAAATATTTGTTAACTGTTAATTTATCTAAATAGCTTTATTGCTATGTTGATACAGTCTGCTAATTTATAACTGTCTTCTTTAGGTTTTTATTTTTATACAAATCAAATAGGGTTAATCTTATGTTTGTCTTCGTTCTGGTTCTTGTTCTTATGATGGAGAAAAATATATGACCCACAGATATGATAAATGGTACTCAACTGTAAATTTTAGCCAAAAAAAAAAACAACCAGAGGCTCCCTGGAGCCTATATCGCTCACCTGGCTTTCAGTTGCCACAATCAAGCTAACATTGCAAATTATATAGTTGAACTTCAGTCTCTCAAACTTTGATAGAGCAAACACCACCATTAACTTGGACTCTATTTTAAGTCTGATCATGTTTTACTGTACTTCTTTGTTGGGCTTTTTTGACAAATTGTCTTGCTAAGGACCACTTTCGACACTAGTTTTGAAGTCAAGACATCATTTGGTAAATGGCAGTCAACAACAATTATATCTTTAAGTTACGACATCAATATCTATTTGGAAACCAAATTTCATTGAAATCGGACAATGTTGAATTTTTCCACCTTTTTGGCGGCCATTTTGAAAATGGCAGTCAACAAACTATTTTCAACACCAGATTTGCAGTAGTGACATCAATATCCACTTGGAAACCAAATTTCATTGAGATCAGACAATGTTGATTTGGCAGCCATTTTGAAAATGGTGGTCAACGAAAAATTTTCAACACCGGTTTTGAAGTCGCAACATCAATATCTATTTGGAAACCAAATTTCATTGAAATCAGACAATGTTGAATTTTCCCGCCTTTTTGGCTGCCATTGTGAAAATGGCAGTCAAAAAACAATTTTCAACAACGGTATTGCAGTAGCAACATCAATATCCACTTGGAAACCAAATTTCATTGAAATCAGACAATGTTGAATTTTCCCGCCTTTTTTGGCGGCCATTTTGAAAACGGCGGTCAAAGAAAAATTTTTAACATCACATTTGAAGTTGCTACATCAATACCTTTTTGGAAACCAAATTTCATTGAAATCAGACAATGTTGAATTTTCCGGCCTTTTTGGTGGCCATTTTGAAAATGGTGGACAACGAAAAATTTTCAACACCGGTTTTGAAGTAGCAACATCAATATCTATTTGGAAACCAAATTTCATTGAAATCGGACAATGTTGAATTTTCCCGCCTTTTTGGCAGCCATTTTGAAAATGGTGGTCAACCAATAATTTTCACGTCAGTTTTGAAGTGGCCACAGCATTGCAAACATTTTATCAATTGACACTTAACCTTCATCTTCTATAGTTTTGGAAATAAAATATGAAAATTTTGAAAATTCCGTGAAAAAAGGGTGATAAATCCTACAAGGGTTTTTGGATTATCTTCAAAATTTCAGGGTGGGTAGATCTTGACATGCTGAACATTTTTGCAATTAAAAGTTGACTTGTATCTCTTATAGTTTTTCTGATAAAAAATTAATAAATTTAAAATTTTGCAAATTTTACAGAAAAAGGGCAATAACTCCAAGATGGGTTTTCGGATTTTCTTCAAAATTGCAGGGCAGGTAGATCTTGCTATGCTGATCACTTTTGCCCATGTCAGATTTTTGATATCTGTAATGGTTTTTGAGTTATTTGCAAAAAAACAGCAATTTACCCCTATGTTCTATTTTTAGTAACAGCAGCCATGTTGTTTGGTCTTCGGACTAATCGAACACAATTTTTAAATTGCATACCCTGGTGATGCTTCAGGCCAAGTTTGGTTACAATTGGCTCAGCAGTTTCAGAGGAGAAGATTTTTGAAATTGTTGACGGACGACGGACGCAAAGTGATGGCAAAAGCTCACATGGCCTTTTAGGCCAGGTGAGCTAAAAATAGAACAAAATATTTAATTAATAGCTTTGCAAGAAAACATCATTGTTGCTATATTCTCTGTCACTTCCCCTCCATGCATACCTTCAAAAGACATAGCAAAATTGATATCTATTTATTATCCCTTGCCCAGCACAGTTAGGGAAGGGATATAGGGTTTTGATATGTGAGTCTATTCATCTGTCACAAAATGGAACTCCATATAACTTGTTAAGCACAAGTCAATGATGGTTGAGCTTTTGTAAATAGATGTATCTTGCAAAGTACTTTATGTTGGTATAAAAATCAGATCACATTGACCTACATTTCAAGCATGAGTGATTCAGTTTAAAGTCCAGATGTGAGATACTAGAGCTGATAGAGGAATGATAATTTGTCAGTAGATGTGCCTTGGATAGTTATGAGGATCCAGATTAAGATATCTTGACCTATATTTCATGCCTCAGTGACTCAGGTTGGAGTTTTTGTTAACATGGTTAAATTTCAAATCTGAATTGTAGTACAATTCGTTTCTCTAATGGGCAAAAATAATTACAAACGACTATAAAAGGCCTATAAGTTTGGGAATGTGACATCAAGAAGGCAATTTAAAAACATATCAAGCCAAAACATGATATGTTTTTAAGATTCTGACATTCAAATTTTTTTATCAAAAATCAGTATATTTTTGCCAAAAAATGTCACCTCTGGGTAAACATTCCTTAAAATTTCAAAATTAAAGAAGATTTACATTACCATAGCAGGAAATTTCATGAAACCTGATCTACATTGAAAAAAAATGGGAATAAATGACTAAATACCGAAGTTACTGTACATTTAATTTCTGCATATGCGCATTTCGACAACTTATGTCTCTTCAGTGCAGATAAAATCTAAACGTTTGGAAGACCATAAACTCAAAGATATGTAAAAACTGACAGAGAACAAATAACCA
>MJUU01045451.1:174854-185106 GCA_002080025.1 Modiolus philippinarum
TTTAGATATTGTAAGGTTCCAAATAGAATCGGCTTTCGGGTCAGCACCGAAGTACTGACTACTGGGCTGGTGAATACCCTCGGGGACTAACAGTCCACCAGCAGTGGCATCGACCCAGTGGTAACAAATGACTAAATACCGAAGTTACTGTACATTTAAATTCTGCATATGCGCATTTCGACAACTTATGTCTCTTCAGTGCAGATAAAATCTAAACGTTTGGAAGACCATAAACCCAAATATATTTAAAAATTGATAGAGAACAAATAACCAATATAATATAATTATAAAGCCAAAATTAGCTATATACAGAGCTTTAATAAATGTCTGTTAGAAATTTGAGAAGTTCAAATGTCCTAATCAAGATCAGTAATTTTGTATTCTATAAGGCCTGAAAAAGTGACAATTACCAAATTGTATTGACTGTCAGAATATCAGACTGTGTTGTGTCTCTACGTCTGGTATGTCAGTAATTAAAAAAACAATACTTTCCTTGGGAAACATCACACTGGCCAAAAATGACATCACTCTGTGTATGTTACATCAAGTGTCTGGTTAACTCATCACGGCTCTTGTTATTCCTCCTAATGAACACATGCATACAGAAGCTTATTTAGATGTTTATAAAAGCATGCAGGCCTATTACCCACTAACTAGCTTTTAAATGAGTAGTTAAGAACAATTTTTCTCAGACGAGGTTTTACTCATGGGAAAAAAAATGAATTAAGAATGTTAAATATTTATCTTGTGCATAATTCCTGTGACCTAATTTCTGAGCCTTCTTGGTTATATTTTATTGAAGAAAACTATACAAGCGATAGCAGTTGAATTTGCATTACCTATCATCTTATAACTCTTCTTGGAGTTATTGCCCTTTTATCATTTGTTGTTTATAAGTATAATCTGATAATATTTAATTAATATCTGATAACATTTAATTATTATCTGATGATATTTAATTATTATCTGATAATTTGTAATTATAATCTGATAATTTATAATGGATAAGTAGTTGGCTTTCCATATTATTTGCTTTTAATGCTGCTGATGAGAGGTTACTCCTTGAAACACGTGTACAGCATAACAGAATTTACTGTTTTTATGCAACTTCGGTATTTTTTGTATTTATTTACAAAAATCTGCTGCTTGAGAAAATCTGCCTATCCAGAAATTTTAAGAAATCTTTTGACTTATTTTGGAGTTATTTCCCTTGTCAAACTTTTCCAAATTTTAGTATTTTAAAAATTTAGATTTGGCAGAGGTTTAAAGTTTCAGTTGAAAATATACTATTTTTGGTATGCTTCAGTTGCTATTCTCTTTTTATCTAAAAAATTTCAATGATCCGTGCTATTAAACAGTTAAAGGGAGACTTTTTAACAAAATTGGTTTATTGAAACTATACATTTACTATTAGAGTGTGAAGTTTGAAAAGTACATACACTAAAAATATATATTTCTGTAGATGTAAAAAAAGTTTTGAGTATTCCAAAAATTATAGATCATTAATAAACACATGACAGAATATTGCAAAAATCATAGATCATAAATAAATACATTTCAAACAATTTAAAGATGAATTGAAATATATCTCTTTGATTGACTTGAGCACAAAGGTTGCTGATTTCTTATATTTTATGAAATGATATAATGAGAAAGATGTTGAAGTGCTGTTTTAATAATTTATATAAAAACAGATCTTAGAAACACAGGAGTCTGGCAAAACATCAAAGATTGTATAAAGGAACTTTCCCTTTGTAAATCTAAATGTTAGATTAACAATTAAAACTACAAAATCAGCTTAAACGTAGTGATAATGAAGTGTTATTGCCGCTTGTTAGCGAACTGTCGATTTCAATCCAACAATATAAAAAGGATAAAATAGTGTAAAAATCTTTTTATCGTACAAACAAGTATTTTTGACGTTCTTAGAAAAATGATTCAGATAGGAAGATCTGTCAGCAATCACTTTGTATAAAATATATAATTTTTATTAGAAAAAGAACTTTTATTTGATACTCTATTTAGGCTAAAAAAGAAATATAAAGCACTTATAAAAACAAAGTGTTCTTATTTTATAACAGGTATTTATATAAATATATAAATGATTGGGAATGTTACATAAAATATTATTTATAACTTTCTGTTGCAATGTCCAGTTCTGTTTTCTTCTCTTCTCTTCTATTTCTCTTTAGTTTTACCCTTGTCCTTCTTTCCATTTGGTAAGGTGGAAAATTTTCGTCAAAGATTTCTTTGCTCTTGCATGTAGTAATTATTTGATATTTGATCTGAAGCTGTACGTACTGTGCCTCCCAATTCCAGGTCCATCACTTTTGTACTTCCTGTTTGCTGATATTGATTTATTGTTTGTTAATTTGTTTGTTTTTTTTTACCAGAACATTTTTTGTTAAAATTTTCGTCAAAGATTGAGCTCATATGATTGTACATTAATATCTTGCATTTAATGGTACATGATTATTTAGTCTTTTTTTCATATCAAAATGACTTTTAGTTCAAAATTATTACAGACAGTTAAATTTAGAATTAAGTTTGCACTTTTACAAAGGATGTTTTTTAATATATAAATAAATCTATAAGACAGGCATGTTATGTAACCAAGTTCAAAGGAAGGTTTACCGGTAATTAAAGAAAAATAGTACAGGGGAAATCCATTGTTAACGAAAGCCAGCAGAACTAATGGAAGATGGGTTATATTTTATATACCAAGGCAACTCGGTATTATTGTCCAATTTACTTTTTATTTTCACTTGTGAAATTGAACAATGCATGTCACTTTGGGTAGAGTTTTAGCATTTAAGAGAGTAGACAAATTGTCCATATATTTGATTTGACATTTAAATGTCCATTTCACCATATAAGCCATGTCAATAGGTTTAAAATGAGTTTATTTTGAATAAATGGGAAATGTTGTCTTTTTTTTTTAAATAAGGCCATTCAAATGTGTTAAAATAATGTTTATGATACATGGGAAAAATAAATCGAAATTGATTTCAGCCATTGTCGTAAAATCATGTGTAAAATTTGACTACTCGTTATTAATTTTAAAGGTCAAATTATACAGCTTTAATAATAATAAATTTGTTTATGGACAAGGAAAACGACAAAAGGAATTATTATTCCAATTTCGAATCACATATATCATATAATCATATAAACAATTATTCTTAATTGTTAAAATTTTAATTGATGTCCTTCACTTCCAGTTGTGATCATTTGGGTCATTAGTCATATCAGCCTTTTACCTCCTTTCATAAGTGTTTTACTATTACTTTTAAAGGTACAGTTTTTGTCTCGTTTGTGACGAAAGTCAGGGAAAGCGAGACATACCGGTAGGCATGCAAAGTATGACGACGGCGGAGGTTAACTAAATACAGGATATATTGAAAACCCTTTGATGTAAGAACATATATGGTCCAGTAGTAGAACTAATCAAGTGCTACCTGATGGACATGAAAATCATGTGACCTTGACCTCAATTGCACAGTTCAGTTACCACGTTAAGTTTCTCTGCTTAAATCCATTTCTCAATAGGTAGAAGTGGTAGGTTGATAATATTTGGTTTGTAGGTTGGTCTTGGGTAGTACATGTCAGTGTGGCAGGTAACTTTTGTCTTTGACCTCAATTTCACGGTTGAGTGGCTATGTTAAGTTTCTCTGCTTAAGTCCATTTCTCAATAACTAGAAGTGGTAGGTTGATAAGATTTTGTATGTAGGTTGGTCTTGGGTAGTACATGTCAGTCTGGCAGGTAACTTTAGTCCTTGACCTCAATTTCACAGTTGAGTAGCCACAATAAGTTTCTCTGCTTAAGTCCATATCTCAATAACAAGAAGTGGTAGGTTGATAATATTTTGTATGTAGGTTGGTCTTGGGAAGTACATATCATTCTGGCAGGTAACTTTAGTCCTTGACCCCAATTTCACAGTTGAGTGGCCACAATAAGTTTCTCTACTTAAGGGGGTAGACCTGGGGTATGGGGAGATCCATTGAGATAGATATAATTAAAATTTCAAAATTGTAAAAAAAAAATTATCAAAAATCTAATAAATACTCTTGTTGTCATGTAAATCACCATCTAACATCCAGTTTTTAATTACTAGCAAATTAACTCTACATATCATGCAATGATATATGAAAATAATGAAAATACTGTGGAAGTACTTTTATTCGTGGACACCAATTTTCGTGGTTTTTATAAAAAGCACTATTTCGTGGGTACTTAAATTCGTGGTTTTGAGTTCTGTCTTACAACTCTAGGGAAAAATCCATTTCGTTGGGAACTTAATTTCGTGGTTTAAGTGAACCACGAAATCCACGAAAATTGGAACCCCACGAACAATTCTACTTTCACAGTATGTAAAACTCAGATTTCTTTCAAGGGAGGTAATTTAAAGCACAGTTTCAGGAATTTTATTGATTTTTGCCTACTTTATTCTAAATTTTGAAAAAATGCAACGGTAGATTTTTCTAAAATTTTAGTGTGTCTTACATAAACTTATTTCCTTTCTATTCTCAGTTTTTGGTGAAAATTAAACTACCAAATTTTTTACAAGAAGTATTTAATACTGGTAGAAATTTGGTAAACTTTTCAGTCTATGAGGCCCAAATCACCCATGTATTTCAGTTCAAGAAGTTGAAATTTATCATTTTGTTTCATGCCTACTTTCACACATGTTTATACAACCGAATATTGCATTTGGGATAATTTTAAATCAAACACAATTTCAATTAGAGCCTATTGTATACAAAAGAAGCAGGTCCTGAATGGACGAAATAACATGAGGAAACATACCATCTTCGATGACCTGTAGACACAAAACGAAACGGTAAAAATTGTTGAAAATTGCTTAAAGTATATACGGACATACTGTAAATATCAAAAAAAATTAAAGGATTGGAAAATTTTAGGCCTACCCAGGTCTACCCCCTTAAGTCCATATCTCAATTACAAGACGTGGTAGGTTGATAATATTTTGTATGTAGGTTGGTCATGGGTAGTACATGTCAATCTCGCACTTGACTTTTGACCTTTACCTCAATTTCATGGTCTAGTGGCCACGTTAAGTTTGTCTGTTTAAGTCTTATTTCTCAATAACTATAAGTGGTACTGGTTGATAATATTTGGTATGCAGGTTGGTCTTTGGTAGTACATGTCAGGGTGACTTTTGTTTTAACCTCAATTTGATGGTCTAGTGAACATGTTAGTTTCTCATTAGTTCGCCTCAACAAAGTTGAGGAGGACTATTGGAGTACCCCGGCGTCCGCGTCCATGTCTTCGCGTCCCCATCCACATTTTGGTATACATGTATGTCTTAGTAACTATGCAGGGTAGGGTCATCAAACTTTTCATGCAGGTGCATCTTGCGTTGACTCACAGCCTCCAAGAAATTAGGTCTTTCTGACCTATATTTTCCGCTTGAGTGGCTTGCTTTTAAGTTTACATCCAAGTTCATATCTCAGTAACTATACATTGTAGGATCATCTAGCTATGCACATGCATGCATCTCTGATGGTAGGTCAGCATCCAGGCAAAATTAAGTCACTTTGACCTATATTTTCTGCTTGAGTGACTTACATTCAAGTTTACATCCAAGTTCATATCTCAGTCATTGTACATGGTAGATCAGCATCCAGGAAAAATTAGGTCACTTTGACCTATATTTTCCGCTTGAGTGACTTGCATTCAAGTTAGCATCAGAGTTCAGATCTCAGGTACTGTAGATGGTAGGATCATCTTGCATGTGCATGTACATGCATCTGTGATGGTAGGTCAGCACTCAGACAAAATAAGGTCACTTTAACCTACATTTTATTCATGATTGACTTACATTAATGTATACAACTCATTTCATATCTGAGTAACTGTACAATGTAAGTTCATGTAAACTTGTATATGCATGCATTTTTATACGACCGCAAAAATTTTGCGGTCGTATTATGGTTTATCGGTAATTTGGGCGAGTTTCCTTTGATCTCTACTACACCATACTTGTATTGTGTCCTCATTTGTACTGTGTGCACAACTGTATTGGGTCCACATACACTTAAATTTACACTTGCCATATTAATTCAGGGTTCAATTAGCAGGGGATATACCTGGCTGCCATTCGGCGACAGCTCTAGTTGCTTTAAAAACCTTGTTAATATGACCTTCAAATTTGAACTGTGACCTTCAGAATATATGATCATGTTTTTTTTGTTATTGTTTTCATTTTGTTAAGGGAACTATAATAATATAAGAATATAAGATATGGGATAAATGACAAGGAGACTTAACAGATCTTATTAAACACTTTACTTTATAGAGGGTCACAGTGGGCAGTTCCTGCCCTGAAATCCTGTCAATTTTGTCAACTTTTCTGTTTCATGGGCAGCAAAATATTTTTCATTACTCTTAAATGGAATGTTTTCAGTGCTTTGCTGTGTCACACTCGACATCCCTTGCCATTTTCATGTGCACATTTTTTGCGACGATCCTGTTTCCCCTTACTTAAAAAGGCTGATCCTGCTTCCCATTTACACCCATTGAGACCCACTATATCTTCTTTCCAAATCTAAACTTGTGCAATGTCCCATGGTCATATATTGTTGCACTTGTTGTACCTGTATTTTGTGTTATTTCATATCACTTTTGTTTCAAATAATTCAATTGGTTCAATTACTATCACATGGTATACTGTATTTCAACATACAGCTCAAATAATACTCTGAGCGGGCTGTTTTGAGATCCGATACAGCCCACTAAGGAAATACAGCCTGGTAGTGACGTCAGCAGAACAAAAACATATATTTAGCTTAAAAATCACAATTTATTGTTTTTTTTTTTCATCCTGTCACCCGAGAAAGATAAGAAAAAGAATGAATTAATCTCACATTGTTTAAAATATGAATCAGTTTCAGAAAGTCAGAAATTATAGTAACCTCTCATTTCATGTATCACTTTTACATTTATTATCCCGGCACTTTCGAATGAAAGTTCGGGGATATTGTCGTTGGCCTCGTCCGTCCGCCCATCACACATCCTTGCGACGCGAACTCCTCCTACATTTTTGGATTTAGGGTTTTAATTTTGTTATAGAACTGTTGCATATATGCTGCAGATGCGTAATAAGCTTTCGGATTTTTGATATTGGTCTTGGTGCAAACAAGAGGCCCCAAGATGTCCATTTTGACACATGTGGCATGCGACGCGAACTCCTCCTACATTTTTGGATTTAGGGTTTTAATTTTGTTGTAGAATTGTTGCATATGGTCTGTAGATGCCCAATAAGCTTTCGGATTTTTGATATTTATCTTCATGCAAACAAGAGGCCCCGAGATGTCGATTTGACAGAGACCACAAAATGTGGATTGTGACACATATGGCATGCGACGCAAACTCATCCTACATTTTTGGATTTACGGATTTAATTTTGTTGCAGAATTGTTGCATACAGTCTGTAGATGTGCAATAAGCTTTCAGAATTTAGATTATGGTTCCAACTTTGGTAAATTTCCTGAAAATGTCAAAGACTGATATTTTTGGACATTTTGGCATATAATCTTATATTTTGGCAAGTATTTGGAAAAAATAAAAATTCTGAAATCTTAGAATTCGAAAATGTGATTCCAATTTTGTTAAATATCCTGAAAGTCTCAAAGACCACTTATTTTTTGGAATTCTACCTAGCAACCATACTTTTAGCATTTGTTTTGATAAGGTTAATCATTTTCACCAATTGGATTTCAAAAATATTTGATTCCAACTTTGGAAATTTCCTGAAAGTGTCAAAGACCACTTATTTTTTGGAATTCTACCTAGCAACAATACTGTTAGGATTTGTTACACTTAGGGCAATCATTTTCACCAATTGAATTTCAAAAATTTTGGTAAATTTCCTGAAAGTATCAAAGACCACTTATTTTTTTTTAATTCTACCTAGCAACAATACTGTTAGGATTTGTTTTCATTAGGGCAATCATTTTCACCAATTGAATTTCAAAAATATTTGATTCCAAATTTGGTAAATTTCCTGAAAGTGTCAAAGACCACATATTTTTTGGAATTCTACCTAGCAACCAAACTGTTAGGATTTGTGTCCATTAGGGCAATCATTTTCACCTATGAATTTCAAAAATATTTGATTCCAATTTTGGTAAATTTACTGAAAGTGTCAAAGACCACGTATTTTTTGGAATTCTACCTAGCAACCAAACTGTTAGGATTTGCTTCCATTAGGGCAATCATTTTCACCAATTGAATTTCAAAAATATTTGATTCCAATTTTGGTAAATTTCCTGAAAGTGTCAAAGACCACATATTTTTTGGAATTCTACCTAGCAACCAAACTGTTAGGATTTGTTTCCATTAGGGCAATCATTTTCACGAATTGAATTTGAAAAATATTTGATTCCAAATTTGGTAAATTTCCTGAAATTGTCAAAGACCACTAATTTTTCGAAATTTTACATCGCATGCAATATGTGTCACAATCCACATTTTGTGGTCTTTGTCAAATCGACATCTTGGTATCAAGATAGATATCAAAAATCTGAAAGCTTATTGCGCATCTACAGACCATATGCAACAATTCTATAACAAAACTAGAGTAATGACTGTCGGAAACAACAGTGATCCCCGCACCCCCTGTTTGACACAGAAAACAGCTATAGACCCTGGGTATAATTTTTCTGAACATTTTTGAAATTAAACTATTGACAGTCACTATTTTTACCATAAGGAATTAAAGAATATATGGTTGTTAGGCAGAATTCCAAAAAATAAGTAGTCTTTGAGACTTTAGGAATTTTACCAAACTTTGAATCATATATTTTGGAAATCAAGTTTGTGAAATGTTTCTTCTAATTCTAACAAATTTTTTAACTATGGTTTCAATGTAGAATTCAAAAAATATGTGGTCTTTGACACTTTCAGGAAATTTACCAAAATTGGAATCAAATATTTTTGAAATTCAATTGGTGAAAATGATTGCCCTAATGAAAACAAATCCTAACAGTTTGGTTGCGAGGTAGAATTCCAAAAAATATGTGGTCTTTGACACTTTCAGGAAATTTACCAAAATTGGAATCAAATATTTTTATACGACCGCAAAAATTTTTGCGGTCGTATATTGGTAATGTGCTGTCGTCGTCGTTGTCGGCGTCGTTGGCGTTGTCGTCGTCGTCGTCTGTAGACACTTTTGTTTTTGGTCAATAACTTTTGTTCCAGTAAATCAATTCTTAGGAAATTTTAACATAATGTTCTTTGGTACAAAAGGAAGGCTTGCAATTGTTTTGGTCATTGTGACCCCACCCGTTTTTAAAAAAGGGGCCAAAAAAGGGTTAAATTGGGTGTTTTCACATATTTGTCTGTAGAATCTTTATTATTAATTGGATTTTGATGGGGTTTCTTTCAGTGTGCTCCTGAGGAAATTTCCAATCTGCAGTATGCCAACGGATTTCACGTAGCATGTACCGTTCCCGAGATAAATGGGGCCCAAAAGGGGCGAATCCAAAAAAATTATTTTTTTTATTTTTTATCCGATTTTGATGCAGTTTTTTTTCAATGGATTGCTTATGAAAAATAAACAGAGCACCCTGCTATTAGATTTTTGGTAACTTGTTTGCTTACCTAGCTATGAGGGGCCAAACGGGGCCAAATTGCTAATTTGCAGATTACCTATAGTTTTTATTTTTCATCGGATTTTGATGGGATTTTTTTCTTGAGATTCCTCTTGATATAAGCTTTCAGTAGTATGTCAACGGATTTGTTGTAGCTCTTACCGTTTTCGACCTTTAAGGGGTGGAAGGTGCCAAAACTGGAAACTTGCAGATTACATGAAATTTTTATACTGACGGATTTCGATGGGATTTTTTTCTTAGGATTTCACTTGATATAAGTTTTCAGTAGTATGGCAATGGATTTGGTGTAGGTCTTACTGTTTTCTAGCTATAAGGGGTCAAAGAGGAACCATAAGAGTCATAAGGGCTAATTTTTCATTTTCCCTAGTTTGTGTCCAGCTAATTACTGGGTCAATCCCCTTATTATGTCCATGCAATTATTGTGTCAAGCTCTTTAGTATGTCCACACTCACTTTCAATTACACTTGTTCAAATTTCAGTGGTCGACATGCTGCGGTCGTATCATGCTGCGCTCGGCGTAGCCCTTTATTGAAATTCAATTGGTGAAAATGATTGCCCTAATGGAAACAAATCCTAACAGTATGGTTGCTAGGTAGAATTCCAAAAAATATTTGGT
>MJUU01045451.1:191798-208191 GCA_002080025.1 Modiolus philippinarum
TGTTCATATTTGGTATTCAGCTTTCTTGTGATGAAAGCTTTTTGATGGTACCATATTTGTAGAAATTTTGACCTTGACCTTGCCCTGAGGGCAATTTTTTAAAAACTTTAATCTTGCTTCTAGAATGAAGTTGTTTAGTGGTAGGGTGTTTATATTTTGTATGTGACTTTCTTGTGATAAGAATTTTCTGATGGTACCTTTCAAATTTATTGTGCATCGAGGTCACACTAATCCCCGGTGAGCTATGTTGTCTTCTGACAACTCTTGTTACCATTTCATATACTCTACAATGCATAGTAAATTAAAATAGGTTGCAAGAAATCCTTGATATAAACAACACCAGGAGTGAGCCTCCTTAACTGAAAAAGTTTTTAAATATTATCACAGTAGAGAACTCTAAGGACTCCCTGAGAACAAACAAGTCATTGACTGAGAAAGTTGTAAAATGTTACCACAGTAGATAATTTTAAGGACTCCCTGAAAACAAGACATTCTGGGGTAGGAGGAGACAACTCTGTTTTTCAAATTTTTATTACTTACACAAACAAAAAGAATCATTACATTAGGTATTATCAAAATTTTAAAATTGTAAAAAAAAATTTCAGCACAGAAAATAAATATTAATTTTGTTATGAAAACAAAAACCCAACATCCAGTTATTTATAATGAGTGCATTTTACTCTACATTTTGCAATGGCATGCTGTCCAAAGATAATGAAAATAGAGTCGAACTTTGATGGGTCGAACACCCAACAGTCGGATGAAATCAGTTCGAGCCAGAGGGGTGTTCGAGATATCGAGGTAGTACTATGTTTAAACTTGAACAAAGGGACCACAAAAATGGTTCGAGGCATCCATGGTGTTTGAGTTATTGCTGTTCGAGCGATTGAAGCTCTACTGTATGTACAAGTAAGATTTTTTCCTTGGGAGGTCATTTATAGCACAGATTCAGCAATTTTATTGATTTTTACCCACTTTATTTTAAATTAAGAAAAAATGGGACGGGAGAATTTTCTAAAATTTTAATATATCTTTCATATACCAGTTTTCTTTCTATTCTCAGTTTTTGGTGAAAATTAAACAACAGAATTTTTTACAAGAAATGTTTAATTGTGTTCAAAATAGAGTAAAAATTTCAGCCTTTATTATTCAGAACACCCATGTATTTCAGTTCAAAGTATTTAAATTTACTATCATTATTCATGCTTACTTTCACACATGTCTAAACTACAGAATTTTGCATTTGAAATAATTTTAAATCAAATACAAATTTAATTAGAGCGAATTTTATACACCACAATCAATCCTGAACGGACCAAATAATATGAGGAAACAGGGCATCTTTGATGACCACTAGACATAAAACAGGACAATAAAAATTGTTGAAAATTGCTGAAAGTCGACATGAACATGTGTAGTATTAATACTGAAAATACTAAGAAAAGTAAACGCGTGGAAAATTTTAGGCTTCCCCAGGTCTACCCCCTCAACTGAAAAACATGAAATCAAAATCAAAATGAACTTTTGTTTCATTAGATATTTTTGCAGTACAAAATAAACTTATTTAATATCAGCCCATGGTAGGAGTACCTAGATAAAGAGGGTTGACATTTAAAGTGGCAGATTAAAAGGATTACCTGTCAGTAATGTGGCAGGTAGACATGTCCTTGTTTGTCAAGGTGATGAAGAAATGTTTCCTTAGTGTCACAATCAGAGACTTTCAAAATGATTCCATTCAGAAATCTTAAAGGGGTATATATATTTATCTTAATGTATATGATATCAAAAATATTCCATCATTAAAGCATTTTATCTTGTGTGTTTTTCTTCAAAAATAGTTTGGCACATCCAATACCAATCCAACTTGAAAAACATTGGACAGATAAAATAACACAAAGATCTTCTCTATATTTACATGGAACCAAATTTTTAACACTTGCCCTTGGATAATGGTTTTAAAAGACATGTCATCAAAGGAATTGGGAACAAGTTGGTTATTTGGTATACTTTGCCAAAAAGCATTATAAAATCTCTGAACTGATAATGTTCTCATGGAAACTACAGCCTATTTTAGCCAAGCTTGGTTATTACTTGGTGTTGAAATAGAAACGTTGTAAGAGTCAGGTACAAGGGGAGCAATACAGGCTCATCAGAGCCTCTTGTTAAAAAAGACTTAACCACTCAGATGTAGGGTTTGAAATCTTAACTAAAAGATCAGTCTAGGACATCTTCTGTATATAGCTGTAACATTTTTTATAGGCTATGCTTAAGAAGACGTAAAAGTCATTTTGATCCATTACAACAAAATATTTCCAAAATTTAACTAGTTGTCACTTTGATCACAGACATCACTATAAATGTCTATATTGATGGAATGTTAGTAAATCGACTATTTTTATAGATTAGTTCTGATACAGTCGTATGTCACATGATTCATTTAAAGGCAAGTTTTGGCGGAGGTTCCGTAGCTTGATGTTGCAAACTTTTGTGAGCTCACTTAAATGGGATTGTTATATCTTTTGCAATATGTATCCACCATCTTCAGTAAGCAGTAAATAGTGGCTTGCACTATTTTAGTCATGCACGAACGAGTGTTAACTTGAGCAATTCTGTTACATGTTTGCCTGATCCACTATGATCTATGCTGCTGCAATCCACTATGATCTATGCTGCTGCGATCCACTATGATCTATGCTGCTGCGATCCACTATGATCTATGCTGCTGCGATCCACTATGATCTATGCTGCTGCAATCCACTATGATCTATGCTGCTGCGATCCACTATGATCTATGCTGCTGCTGACGTTTACCTGAGATTAGTCATAAATGTAAAATGGTCACACCTGAGCAGCTGTAGATTTAAATGTCCTGAGAAAAAAATTGATGAAGCTGTTTGTTAAATAGGTTGAAGCAATTTTCAAAACTGATTGAGGAATAGGAATTGAACAATGATGGAAGTCAGAGAGGATAAGGGAGAAAATGATAATGTTAAAAAAAGCTATCTTCACAAACAAAGGAACTGAAAAATCTTTTTAAATGGGATAAGAAACAAATGTTATTTTTTAGAAATATAAAAAAAATAAAACATATAGTAATTTATCACTGTGTGCTGTCATATTTTGTCACTAAGCTGTCAGATATCAAAAGGTTAAACCTGTCAAATTGCTCATTACTTATACACCAGACAGACATAAATGGCCAGGAAATATACACTTTATTCACTAATTTGATGAAACCTAATTCAATTATAATATTGTTTTCTTGGTTAATTTGTCTATAAACATACTTTTAACTGTCAAAAATGTTTCCTAGTTTATGGATAGAAAATGATATGTTTTGATCGATATTGATTTTTGAGTTTGCAAAACAAGACATGTAGAATTGGGCGATGACCTTACATGAAATATTATGCAAATTTATAGATTGTGATTTTTTCAACTATTTCTGGTAGTATAAATATTTAGAAACCAGAAACAGGCACTTTGTTTCTTGCCAGTGTGAGCAATGAAAAGTTCTGAAAGTAAGACATAGGTTCATGTCTTACTTTCTGTCAGCGGGAACACCAGCTAAACTTCCTTCCAACCGTTATAACTTTAAAAGAATATCACTTATATACAACATGTATTCTTCAGAGATGTAAAACATTTTTAAGCTGCAAGCAACCAACAGTCAAAATGTAACACAGGCAATATTCTCATTTAGTCATTTAAAATAATTCTTCCATTATAACCCTCCCCCCTCCATTAATAGCCAATCATTCTTAATCTGTTCCCACCAAATTTTTGGCTCCATTCCAATGCTGAACTTATACACAAATGTCCAAGAATGAGGCAATTTTCCATATCTACCATGAATTTTTCAAAATATGATATTTAAATCCCTTAACAAAGCAACTAAATTTTCTACAAATTAAGGAGTTATCTCCTCTTATTTCATATTTTCTAGTGTTCTCATTTAATTTACTGGTATTACCAGTACTCTTAAATTGTTGCCATAAATTAGAATTGGAAGACTATATGTGTCTGCAATTCCTAAATGCTAATAGATTTTTTGAAAACAAAATTTGTCATGTGCCACTAGCCAGCCGGCCAGCTAGCCACTGCCTACCTCCTCTTTGGACATAAAACATGAGCAATTTTTCCAGTGTTTTTTTTTTTTTTTTTTTTTTTTTTTTTTTTTTTGTTTTTTGTTTTTTGTTTTTAGTCTATAATTGGCTTTATGTTGCATCACACATAGCCAGTCATGTAGTCTTGATGAACACACAGCGGTAAATCACAACACAGATTGATAGAGTTACTGACTAATTAATTACAAACTAAGACTAATTACCTATATTGTAACAACTCATTTATAATGTTTATTGTTTTGTGTTCTGCCTGCCGGCAGTAAAAGACTTTTTTGATTGATAAAGTATGTAAGATATGTAAAGCCTGAATAAACTTCAATTACTTATTCATTTCGATTGATACATACATACAGACCTGACGTCAATCTTTAACGATAGATTTGTTTTAAGGTTGATTTGTTTAAAATTACTGCATTCTATCAATTATTACTTTAAAGTAAATATACATTCCTATGAGGAATTCATTCTCACAATTTCATGGCTTCTGTGTCCATTCTTAGAGGATTAGAGGCATGTTGCTGTCATTTCTTTTCTTTGTGACTAATGTCCAAAGAGATTGCTTAAAATTAAGGCATGTGCTGACACCTAGGATGGAACTCCTTTATGTCTCTATTTGTTTGGTTGCAAGTACCTTGAAGATATTGCTGGTTTTTATTGTGTCGCCAGCTGTAAGCAGAGTCAACACATAGGGATTACTATCCGTTGTCTTATTTCGTCATCGTCCTGCGTCGTCCGTTGGTTTTTGAATCCGCAACTTCTTCAACCAAAATTGCTCATTTGTGAGTCTGTCGGTTTTGAATCTGCAACTCCTTCAAAACTGCTTGTCCAATTCCAACCAAATTTTCAGGATATGTTGTTCATCTGGTGTAGATATGCACCTGATACTGAGAATTTTTATTTTACAGATTTTAGAGGTTAACGGAGCCAAAATTACTCATTTGTGAGTATGGCAGTTTTTGAATCTGCAACTCCTTTGAATCTGCAACTCCTTTAAGACTGCCAGTCCAATACCAACCAAAATTTCAGGATATGTTTTTCACCTGGTGTAGATGCACACCTGATACTTGGAATTTTGATTTTACAGATTTTAGAGGTTCACTTGGCTAAAAATGATTCTTCTGTAGTGCAGGCGACACAAGTGTTCCATGGAAGACCAATCAATTTTTCTAAAAAAAAAATAAGTTATCAATGTAAATACAAAAAATGTACTCTGAAAAAAGCATGATTATATGAGAGGACAATGGGGTATCCTATTCCATACCTCTGATTCCCTTTTTAGCTCACCTGGCCCAAAGGGCCCTGTGAGCTATTGTCATCACTTTGCGTCCGTCGTCTGTCATCCGTCGTCTGTCTGTCAACAATTTAAAAAATCTTCTCCTCTGAAACCGCTGGGCCAAATGTAACCAAACTTGGCCTGAATCATCACCAGGGTATGGCTTCTCAAAGTTATGTTCGATTAGTTGGCCTGTCAAAAAACATGGCCGCCATTGCTAAAAATAGAACATAGGGGTAAATTGCAGTTTTTGGCTAATAACTCAAAAACCATTACAGATATCAAAAATCTTACAGAGTGAAAATTATCAGCATGATGAGATCTACCCACTGTGCAATTTTGAAGAAAATCTGAAAACCCATCTCAGAGTTATAGCCCTTTTTCCGTTAAATTTTCAAAAATTTTGCAATTTTTATTTTTTATTTCAAAAAGTGTAACAGATAGAGGTCAAGTGTAAATTGCAAAAATGTTCAGCATTTTAAGATCTACCCATCCTGAAATTTTGAAGAAAATCCATAAACCCTTGTAGGAGTTATTGCCCTTTTTTCACCAAATTTTTTTAATTTTCGTATTTTTCATCTATTATTTCCAAAACTATAGAAGATGAAGGTTAAGTATTGATGAAATGTTTGCCATGCTGTGGTGACTTCAAAACTGATGTTGAAAATTGTTCCTTGACCGCCATTTTCAAAATGGCCGCCAAAAAAGGCGGGAAAATTCAACATTGTCCGATTTCAATGAAATTTGGTTTCCAAGTAGATATTGATGTTGCGACTTCAAAACCGATGTTGAAGATTGTTTATTGATCGCCATTTTCAAAATGGCCACCAAAAAAGGCGGGAAAATTCAACATTGTCCGATTTCAATAACTTTTGGTTTCCAAATAGGTCTTGATGTCGCAACTTCAAAACTGATGTTAAAAATTGTTCATTGACCGCCATATTTAAAATGGCTACCAAAAAGACGGGAAAATTCAACATTGTCCGATTTCAAAGAAATTTGATTTCCAAATAGATATTGATGTTGCGACCTCAAAACCGATATTGAAAATTGTTTGTTGACTGTCATTTACAAAATGACGTCTCGACTTCTAAACTGATGTCGAAAGTGGTCCTTAGCAAGAACGTTTTTTATCAAAAAATCCAAACAAAGAAATATAATAAAACATGATCAGACTTTAAAAACAGTTCAAGATATTGGAGGTGTTGAGAAACTGAAGATCAACTGTATAACTTACATTGTAACCTTGATTGTGGTAACTGAAAACCAGGTGAGCGATACAGGCTCCTGGGAGCCTCTGGTTTTTGTGTCGCCTGCTGTAAGCAGAGTAGACACATAGGGATTACTATAGGTCATCCTACGTGGTTATCTTCGTCTTCGTCCTGCATTGTCTGCCGGTTTTTGAATCCGCAACTCGTTCAAAACTACTTGTCTGATTCCAACCAAACTTTCAGGATCTGACCTGTAGATGTGCACCTGATACTTGGAATTTTGATTTAACAGATTTTAGAGGTTCACAGGGCCAAAATTGCTCATTATACCCCCACTCGTGAGTGGGTGGTATATTGGAATACCCTTGTCCGTCCGTCCGTCCTTCCGTCCGTCTGTCCGAAGTTTATCGCATTTTTCTCAGCTACTCACTGCCATTCATTTCAAATTTGGTATTTGACTTTATATATAGGGGGAATGTGTCGCCTCTCATTTTGGTCGCATTATGATATCAACTTCCTGTTTGGCGGGACTTTGCCATTTTTACCTTTATTGAACATAGTGAAAATTTTCGTCACACTTTTCCCGGCACCTGAATAGGTTTTCAGGGGCTTTGGCTACAGAGCTGCCGGGCGCGTCCCCAGGTGGTGGATAGGGGAATGCCCTGTATTTGCGGGGTAGTCAGGTCATAATACGGAAAGCCTGACCGCGAACCATTGTAGCCAAACTGTGTGGAGAAACGCCACGCTCCATGCAGTATAAAGACCCCTTCTATATTTCTCTAAAGAGAGCAGACGCACTGGGTGTCGTATAGAAGGCTAAATTTCCTGCCCCTACCCATTTCTCCCCTTTTCCAGTGGCAATCAAAAGTCGTTGCCCCGGTTGTCCCTTCCACCTTTATTTCTTTCTTCTTTTACTTACAATTTGTTTTGAATTGATTAACTTGTTCTCGTCCTGATATAGCTGAAATATTGCTCATTGGACGTTAAACTCTAACTAATCAATCAATCAATCAATCGTCACACTTTTCTCAGCTACTGCTGGGCCGATTTATTTCAAATTTAGTATTTGACTTCATATATAGGGGGAATGGGTCACCTCCCATTTTGGTCGCCTTATGATATCAACTTCCTGTTTGGCGAGACTTTGCCAATTTTCGTCGCACTTTTCTCAGCTACTGTTGGGCCGATTTATTTCAAATTTGGTATTTAACTTTATATATAGGGGGAATGCGTCGTCTCCTATTTTGGTCGCCTTATGATATCAACTTCCTGTTTGATGGGACTTTGCCATTTTTCCCTTTATTGCACATAGTGAAAATTTTCGTCGCACTTTTCTTAGCTACTGATGGGCCAATTTATTTCAAATTTGGTATTGAACTTTATATATAGGGGAATGCGTCGTCTTCTATTTTGGTCGCCTTATGCTATCAACTTCCTGTTTGGCGGGACTTTGCCATTTTTCCCTTTATTGAACATAGTGAAAATTTTCGTCGCACTTTTCTCAGCTACTGCTGGGCCGATTTATTTCAAATTTGGTATTTAACTTTATATATAGGGGGAATGCATCGTCTCCTATTTTGGTCGCCTTATGATATCAACTTCCTCATTGGCGGGACTTTGTCATTTTCCCCTTTATTGAACTTAGTGAAAATTTTCGTCGCACTTTTCTCAGCTACTGCTTGGATGATTTATTTCAACGAGTGGGGGTATACCTAGCACGACAACGCGTGCAACCTCATGTTTGTGAGTCTGTCAGTTTTGAATCCACAACTCCTTCAAAACAGCTAATCCAATTCCAATCAAACTTTCAGGATATGTTGTTCACCTGGTGTAGATGTTTTGACAAAGTACAGGTATCACTAGTTTCAGCAATACCCCCATGGTACTGGTATAAAGTCTATTATATTTGCAACCTTACACCAGTTTTATCAGCTTTTATTTAAAAAAGAATGCGATTGCTAAATGCCAACTGAATTGATGGTCATGTTTGAGTTTTGTCTTGATGTGTCAGTTTTTTGTAGGAGTTAATTCCCTTTGGATATTAAAATTTCATGAAATAAAATATTTTTTACAGCATTTATTTTAACACTGCTTGAAACATATTTTGATTTGAGTCACAACCCTTGATTTTTTTGTATAATTTTCCTTCGACTTTTTTGTGACCCCTTCACCAAGTACAGTTAATGCTTTCTCCTAGCACCAAATCTATGAAACCCAGATCTTAAAAAGTAAGGCCCTGAATTTACTAGAGTAGGAAGTGGCATTACATAAAATTTTGTCATTTTTTGTCAGTTATTTATTATTTGTTCGGGAATTATTTAACCCTTATTCAAGATGGCCACTTTAACATGACATTTTTTTTTAGAAAATATGCTTGAAAATCTCACAAATCCTCAAAAACAGTTCATGCTCACATGACTGCGGTATCCACAAGACACCAACAAAAGTATTAAAAAAAAGAAAAAAAGAGGGAACTTTGACATCACATTAAATTATTTAAGTGCCTACAAACGTTGCAGATAATGATATAATTTAATTATTTTATATTCATTTTTAATCAAAATGAAGTGTATCGTGATAAATATACATCATTTTTCATCATTATGTATAATGAAATAAGTAAATTTGATTGGTTTATAAGTGCTCTCAAATCATCTTCACCATAAAAATAATTGCTGTAGATCAGTTTATCGTAAATCACACTTTTTTTTGCCAATTTTTCACTAATTCGAAGTACATGCAGTCTGACTTTGTCAACATTTTTGTGGTGAAACTCATTCTTTTGTAATCTTCTTACTAATTGATCCCAGTAGTCGCTGATTGGAAGTATATCTTCAGTACCGAACCTCATTAACTAGGATTAAATTATCCATGTTCGTTCCATGTCTGCCAACAATTACAAAGTTTTCATCGCAAAATCCTTCCACAATGTGTTAAATTATAATTATATCCTCTAATTTCTATATTTTTGCCAAATCTTATGTATTAATTAAGCATTGATGGAAATCATTTATATTGCACCTTTTTACTTCCTGTTCGTTATTGAATGATCGATCGGAGGTATGGTTTTGATCAATTTGAAGTGATGATACAAATCGCTTTTTTGGTTTTAGTATATGGTATAGATCAATTGTTCAGTATAAATCGAAGGATGGTAAAGTTAGAAGGGATTTTTATAGGGATTGGTAGAGAACAAGTGGATGGTATGATCATATGGATTCATATGGATTGAAGGGATATTACATTTCATAGATATTTTTGTAGATCAAATGGATGGTATAGATCATAAGGATTGTTACATATGATCATATGAATTTAGTATAGAATGAAGGGATGGTCAAAATCATAGGGAATACAGTAGTATATATCATATTGAGTGGTATAGATCAAATGAATGGTACAGATCATAGGGATTGGTATAAAACAAATGGATGGTATAGATCATAAAGATTGGTGTAGATCATTAGGATGGTAATGATCATATGGATTGAAAGGATGGTATAGGCCAAAGAGGTTAGCATAGATTGCAGGGATGGTATAGATCAATGATATAATTCAATGGGATTGCATACATATAAATCGAAGGGAAGATATACACTTTATTGAAAACTATTTAACCCATTAGGGTTATAGCAAAGACATTTAAACAATACATTTAAACAACAATAACAAATATGAACAAAAATGAAAAAGTAAGACATTATTATTCTGATTATAATCATAGGGATTGTTATATATTAATGGGATGGTATAGATCATAGGGTTGGTATTTATCAAGTTGATTTGTATAGATCATAGAAATGTTATAGATTGAAATGTTTGGACTAAATTGAAGAGAATATATAGTACAGATAAAAAATATATGGTAGAGATTTGAGTATGATGTAATGATTTAGCATGGATCTTTTAAGGCTGTGCTCGGATCTGAGTATTATAACGCATATTTTTCCTTTGATTTTAGAAAACTTTGCTAAAGCATGAGAGCTAAGAAAAAATCGTTTCTAGTATTCACAATTACTATAAATTCCCATCAATGAGTATAGTCTTGAAACTTATATATACATGAATCATTATGAATGATTTCTGGGTACTTTTTAGTTTATATCCTTACATATCAATATACAAACCAAACAAAGGAGGGTAGGTGGTCAGAGAAAAGCACTTTACCCCTTTTCTAACTAATGTTCTGTCCTACTCCTTAGTATATACATTGAATGACTTCTTTATAAACTTGCATGTGCAAGGAGAGTCAGATGATTGCCATTCATTTTAACATCAACACCGATTTTCTTTTCTTTCTTCTCTTTTTTTCCAAGATTTTTCATTCTAAGTTGATACACAGCAGTTTTTGGATTTTTTATGACACAAATATATTGGTATGTCGGAATCTTTTTTTAATTGATTTGTACTTCTGTGGTTTTGGCATGATAAGTAGCCTAGGACTAATTATTTACTATCTACCCATCCTAAATTCTTAGTTTTGGCAGCGGTTATAACTTTAAGGCAAACATTTTGAAGGGGTGGAAAATATACATACGTCAGCGCTGAAGATGGAACACAGCCTCCGTACAGGAAATAATCAGCTACAAATAGACTGATGTTTATAATGGAGTGATCATTGCCTTTGAGTTAATAACCTCAAATAAACGAAGTTAACGATTTCACTGACAGGTACTAAGGACTGTTATATGTAATACAATTATTTGCTTCATTTACACCTTTTTTAAAGTAAATGATATACTTTTTTTGTCTTGGAATTTTAGTGGTTTGCTGTTATGATATGAACAAGTATGTTTCATTTCCACCATCTGATGTCCATTTCCTGAAAAAAAAATACATATTTTCTTAACTAATATCTTGAAAGTTGAATGCCAGTAAGAGATGCATGAGACTTCTTTAAATATGGTCTGCTAGCTATAGACACCCTAACCAAGCTTTCTTTAGGTGTAGGGCATATCAAATTGTCTGCAAATTTTCCTTGTTTAATTCTATTTTGTCCATTCTTTTTCAACAATGGAACAGCTTTTAAGATTTATAATAAAAATATGGTACTACAATTGTAAAATTTCCATCTTCTAATAATTAATTATCAATCAAAAACTTAAAACGAAAGAAAACAAAGCAGATCTTGCAGTTAGCTAACTAGTCCAAAAGTTCATTATTATACTGCTAATAAGAAGACTGAGAACTGCAAGTCAAAAAAAAGTTGTTTATAGTCGATCTACCTTGACCATGGTCATTTTTCAATACAAACAAGAAATACGAGAACTTATTGTGGATTCACTATGACCTTGACCATTTGGTCAACACCTGTTCTTCCATCACTTATAAAAATTGCTTCCACATATTTCAAAAACAGCTACATCAATTCCACAACAAATCAGGATAAAATAAAATGGGGCATACAACAACACCTTGAGGGATGTAAACTATTGAACAAAACATAATAGAGAAGGTAGAGTAAATTTTTTTTGTGAAAAAAAAAAAACAGAACATAAAACAATGCATCCAGATAATATAATTCATTTACAAAAATCCTTACAATTCAGGGCAACTTAACGATGTTCGCTGGTCATGTTTATGTATTTCTGTCAGATTTTCGGACTTCTCTAGTTTTATCCATTTAAAAGCTTAATAATGTTTTGTCTGGTGACCCCCAAATTTTTTTCCATAATTTCATTTTATACACCTTTTGGGGCATTCTGACAAAATTTTATTCAATTGGTGTTATTTCATCACATTCATTATTGGATAAACATTCCTCATGTTAAACCTATGAAAAATGCAGAGGAGTTCAGTTTTCCGCCATTTTTTGAAACACTCGTATCTGAAAAATTACATTGGTAAACTATCTTCTTTTTTTTTTTGGCTTAAATTACTCCTTTTCAAATTTTCTAACAAAAAATCACATTTAATTGAAATCCTTATTATTTTAAAATTGACTAGCAAACATCATTAATAAAGACATAAGGCAACAAATCAGGATAACATAAAACATAGAAAATGTCATAGATCTGAAAAGTACAGTCCAACTTCGATGGCTAGAACGCCCAAGGAACCGATGAAAATGGTCGAGTTGTAGGAGTGTTCTAGCCATCGAAAGTTGAACTATTTTGAACAAAGGGACCAGAAAAGGGGTTTGAGACATCCATGGTGTTCAAGTTATTTCAGTTCAAGCCTTAGAAGTTCTTCTGTTTGAGTAAATCATTCATTCAGGTATATCTGGTTCACATGTAAGTTTGTATGAGGTAAAGGCTACTTTCAGCATCATTTCAGCTATATCTTGATGTTTAGTTTAAGTGATGGAGGTAGCTGGAATACCCGGATAGAACCACCAAATTTGGGGAGGTAAATAAAATACCTTATCACTTATGGTAGCATATCAACTGCACCCTTTTAAATGTTTACAAAGCAGGGCATGAACTTACAACACAGAGCAACCATGATAGACTACAGTGGTTGTACAGGGACACTATATCGTACTAACCAAGGCCCTTTTGTTTCACATGTGATTACATACTTACATTCAAGTTATGAGTCACTTGCCATCTAGTTTTCCATGAAAAGTAGACCCTTGAAAATGGTATGAACTGCTTTATAATAATCTTATTAATACATGTAGTACTATTGTTGTTCAGTAATTAAGTGATGACATTTTTTTTTACTATTCCAGGTATCTACATCCTTGCCTGTATTGTTGATTTCTTTTCAAGTCACTCAGATTATGACAGGTTTGTAAATTAATAACAGTTTTTTCAGCACAGACAAAAATAAAGTAGATTTTAAGCTGTCAAATTTTAGAAGAATCATTTCTTTTTCAAGACATTTGATGTGTATTTCAAAGTGTCTAGATATTCCCTTTTGGATACATTAAAAATTTTAATGGAAAACTTCTTTTAAACCAGTGCTGCATTGCATCATGGGAATTAATTCTCTACAAGATTTATGACCCTGAAAATAGTTTTCTGCAAAGGTTTGTTAAAAGACAATATCGATGACTGATAAGTTAGGTAATGCTTGTCAGAATATAATAACTATATGATATCCCATAGAGAATCCATATCATATATAGCAGGTTATCTGGATCACTAAAAATATTAAATTTGATGATGTTTAAATGTTTAAAATCAGATATACTATTCTAAGGAGGTTCAGTTATCTATGATGTATTTTACACATTTCTGTCTCTTGTTACTCGTAATTTTTAGTTTATTTAGAAACTTTCACTTTATTAAGTTACATGTTATGTAATTGTCTTGGGTTTGTTATTGTTTATGAATGACATGGAAATTCCAAGACACCCACTGGGCTGATATTACTGGTATAATGGTCTTTGGATTATGAAGAAGCTTACCTAGCCATTTGGATTAAGGAGGTTCGCTCCTCATGTTTTGGGATTTCTGTCAGATTTTTGGTATTCTCTGGTTTTATCCATTTAAAAGCATTATAATTTTTTTGCCATGGACCCCCTTAATTTTTCCCATAATTTCATTTTATACATCTTTATGAGCATTCTGTAAAAAAAATCATTAAATCTTATTTACTCTGTCACATTCATTTTTAGCCAAAACTTGCTATTGTTAATCCTTTGAAAAATCTGAGGAGTTCAGTTTCCCGTCAAATTTTCATTCACTTGTAACTCAAAAAGGAGATCATCAACCTATAAATTTTTTTCACTTAAATTATTTCTTTTTTAATTTTCGAACAAAAAATCACATTTATTTGAAATCCTATTTATTTTCACATGGAGTAGCGAACCCCCTTAAGGGTGGCATGAAACACCCTTAGCTCATACACAGGCCATCGAAACAACATGTATATCAAATTTCTGACGACAAATGAAAAAGAAACAATAATTCTCTACCCTTTTGTAAATTAATTGACTGCTGTCTGTACTGTATTCTGATTTAACCAAAAACCTGCCTAAAACTATCTAAAAATGTGTATAGGAGCATAGAATACCAGTAACCATGGTCTAGTGATATATATCAAAGTTCAACACTTACACTGGCTCTTTAGCTCAAGGCATTATCCTGCAAGATACCTTTGTAATGGTATCTCTGAACTTTAGACAGTAATCCTCTGTGGAAAGCAACAAAAAAGACTCAAAGGACTTACAATTGGCACAAGTGCGAGATATTCTGAGCTTTCATTTTGAACTGAATGTGAAAATCTGTTCCTGCCATGGTAAGGTATAAGCCATTCTAACAATTATTGTAACCATATAAAATTCAGGTATGGTCATTTTTGGCTCGAACCCCAATAATTGGAAAAAATAAGTGTTTTTTGCATGAAATCTTCATTTTCACCAGAAATACCCCCAAATTAAATTTTAATTCTTTTATCTGCTCAGAGATGCCTCAAAATTCCTGCCAAACCCTCTTATTTATCTGAATTCTGGTTAACTCACTCTTTTACTGAAAAAATGTTATTCAAGGGATAAACTTTTATAAAAAATCTTCAGTGCAGGTATCAACCATGACAGATTCCATATAGCCCACTAACAGGATGTTTTATCGAAAAGCCATAACACTTACAAAGCTTGCTGTTTTTTATGAAAAATTAAATAATAATTTGATATAATGTCAGAGTTATCTGTACCTGACGTGATGTTCCTCCCATAGGAAGATAGGATGGTGTAATAAAGTGATAAAATCATTTAGATTACTGATAGTATCATGTCTAATCTGATATGTCTGTCAATCATTGGAGTAGGTAATCGTACATACATATTGACATTTCTGTAGTAAAAAAAATTATAAAGGTTTTTGTTTTATGGGGTATTAACCTTTATTGAAAATGACAAAACTTTCTGTTTTTCCAACTGTCCCATTTAATAAGAATCAGGGTAGATGTCAACAAATGTGCATGGATTAGCTGTTTATGAGCCAGATATACAGGAGCAACCTGTTGATACATTAGGCATACTCAACCATTGTATTATTGTCTCTAACAGCCCACCATACATTCAAAAGACAATTATTTGCATGCAACATTTGCATAATTATTTGGAAACATTTTGGTACCATTTTATACTTGAAAAATGAACATTGTTTACCATGTATTTGTAGTGACTTCGTCTCATGTGCATTTGCTCCATACTGGGGTATACCTTCATTGCTTACTGAAAATTGAATGCATTTGCCTGTCCAAAGTCCATTCATTTTAAAATTTAGGTCATTATCAGTAGATCAAATTGGTGATTCTAGGCATTATGTACACTTTTTCATAGATTTCTCTTCTTTTTGTTTGTCACATCTTGATGCACCTGCAGATTTGTAAGCAGTTGGAGTCTATATTGATTGCTTATATGTCACTTAACCTTAAAATCAAGGTCAGAGAAACATTCTGACCAAAGATACCAAGTATTTGTTATTTCAAACCCTGTGAAATTGACTTGATGGTCGAAATTTTGGAAGTTACTTTTCCATAGATCGGCGATGATTTTTTTGTCTCGCCCGCGACGAAAGTCGCGGAAAACGAGACAAAGGCGTGCAAAGTATGACGGCGACGGCGTAAACTCAAGTTATTTTATAGAAGCCTTTGATGTAGTATCCTTATATTGCGTCCATAGGTAGCTTACAACGAACCCTATCTAGCAGACACAAAATTATGTGACCTTGACCTATATTTCGCGGTCCAGTGCCCAGGTTAAGTTTTATTGCTTAAGTCTGTTTCTCAATAACTACAAGCTATAGGTCAATGATATTTGGTATATAGCTTGGTCTTGGTTAGTACATGTCAGTCTGCCATATGGCTTTTGACCTTGACCTCAATTTCAC